>BJCO01744132.1:0-21632 GCA_018326465.1 Flaveria floridana | reverse complement strand
TATACATATATATATATATATATATATATACATATATATATATATATACACACACACATATATATATACATATATATACATATATATATACACACACATATACATACATATATATACATATACACACATATAGATACATATATATGTATATATACACATATATATACATATATATATATGGGAGGGATCCCTTGAAAACCATGTTGTAAATGAAAACCATGAAAACTAGGGGTTACATATATGTAAGTACGTATTACAAAGTGTATAACTAAGAGTTACATATATATAAGGATTATGTATATGTAAGTACGTGTTACCAAGTGTGCAACTAAAGTTACGTACATTTAACTCATACAAGTTACGTATAAGTAACTCTATTCGTTATCATCGTCAACCTTGGAGTTTAAATTAAAAGATAAACAATGACTTCAAAAAATAAGTTTAAAGTTTACTCAAATATACTTTAAATAGTTAAAAAATTAAATCAATTATAAATTATGTGATTGGATAGTGGTGGTTTTTACGGTTTTTAATTATAAATATGGTTTTTATTTGATCCATCATAGATATAGGGAAGTATTCTATTAAGAACCACTAAGAACCACGTAAGCAATGTATATAACACATTAATAAAAATGATAATACTAAAAGATGATGGTTTGATTCTGTTTTATAATCGTATCTTTCATTTTATTACCTATCTCTTTAGTTCATTCAGAAAAACTATAAAATGTTCATATATGCAATACAATATGGGTGCATATATGCACATTAATTATCAAAAGACTATAAATATCATGATTTTTAAAAATCTATCTAAAAAGTAATAACATTACAAGCATTTTAATATATTTATATAATAAATATTATAATAGTTAATGTGATTTTTTCTGTGCTTTTACAGAAAAAATGTAAAAGTCGAGAAAAACAACCTTCTGCACAAAATACTTGTAATTTTACTACTTTTTAGATAAATTTTTAAAGTAGTAAAATTGCTGCTTTATGACATTGAGATAAGTTCAAGTCGAGAAAAACAACCTTCTACACAAAATGTAAGGCAAGGTTGTGGCTTTCGTACATCATATCGCGAAGCAATCCAACAGCTCCCCTGGCCCTACGCAAAGCAAGAGGAAAGTTAACCAACGAATTTCTGGGTTCAATTGTTTTTTCTGCAATAAGGATTTTGAGACAATTTTACACCTTTGAAGATGTAAAATCTGTTTAATTACTTTAGTCACATACAAGGATTGTATTTATTACGTAGCTTTTTTGATGAAATTATGAAAGTGTCCATTGTGTTTTTTTGACTTTTACCTATTATTAATATAATTAAATAAAATATAATTTTGTGCTTGCATTTTATGACTGGGTTAACGCATATATTATCCTATTAATCACATTGTGTACCATTAGTGAATATTTTTGAATAAAATTTTGTGAGCTTTATATGGTAAATCAAGAAAGATATTTGACATCTAGTCATTAGATATTATAAAATGTTACATGGGTCCCCATTTTAATCATACTAGTTTAGGTGGTCATAATGATGACACTTTTACTCACATGTTCGTAAAATTTTATGTTAAGGTGGATCAGTTTGACTTTAAAAACTATATAACTTTATTTTTATTTCAAGCTTTCTGAAAAGAAAATATTTCTACAATATCATTTAAGTTTCTAGGCTCTATAGATTATTTTGGAAGTCAATTGATAGCTTATAGACTTATTCAGTTATTTTAGAATCATTGATAGTTTGGAGTTGTACCTTAAGTTCAGTCTCTTCTATAATTCTCTTTACAAAATGAATTCATATAAAAAAAATCATATATTGGTTAGCGTCTATTTTATATTCATAGCTATGAACATATATTTCCTTGCAGTTATACTGAGTCGGCCTAAAATTTAGAAAAGAAGGATCGGGCTTTAGCATTTAGGCTCTTAAAAATTTAAGTCCATATTGTGTAAGGTCTGGCACACTCTAACGAAGCCTAGTAAATTTTGGGCCGGATATAATTTTCATAAATTGAATCAGACCAGTAGACTGTCAGACCCTACACAATATAAGCTTAAATTTTTGAGAGGCTAAGGCCCGATCCTTCTTTTCTAAATTTTGGGCCGACCCAGTATAAGCGCAAGTAAACATGTGTTCATACCTATGAATATAAAATAGACGCTAACCAATATATGATTTTTTTATTTTTTTATATAAAATCGTTTGTTCTTACCAAAATATTTGTAAACAGAATTATAGAAGAAAATTTTGAGCTGAAAATAATTTTACTAAATTGGATCAGACCAGCAGACTATCAGATAGAGGTGCACATAGGAACCGGGTCCCCAACCCGACCCGCCGACCCGACCCGGAACCGAACCGGGTTCAACCTCGGACTAGGCCAAACCGGTTCCAACCCGGAAAAAACCGGCGGTTTGGGATCGGTTTGTAATATTTTGGCCCAAACCGGTTTGGAACCGGTTTTGATCCAACCCGGTTCAGGAACCGGTCCAAAAAACCGGTTTGGAACCTGTTCGAACCGTTAGAAACTTTTTTTTCAAACGGGAATATAGCCATTAGAGGGTTTTTTTTACCTTTTTTTCAACTTTTTTTGACTATTTTACTCTTATATGATATTATAAATAGGTAGTGGTGTAATGGTTTAGTCATAACACTCAAAAGTTTAAAAACGTGCTTAAAAACGCAAAAACGCTCTCTCACTTTCTACTTTCTACTCTCTTGAATTATATAATATAGCTTCTGAAGCATCCGTTCCAACTGGTAGATCCTCAAGTGTCGCTACCGTTGTAAGAATTCTACCTACAATGAGAAAACAAGAGATTTGGTGCAACTATGACTTATGCGAAATGTCGAATGGTCAAAAAAAAGCTCGATGCAAGGCTTGTGGTTCGTTTTTCAAGTCGGATTCAAACACGACTTTGAGAAACCATATGACCAAATGGTGCAAGGCTTTGAAAAGTACACCGAGTCAAGGCCAAACATCAATCAGAAATGATGGTGGTATATGAAACTTCAACGTAGATATGGTTTAAGATAGAATGACAAAGTTTGTAATTCAAGAAGGATTATCGTTCGACCACTTCGACAACCCTTGGTTAACAAGATTGGTTCAAGAAATTTTTCAACCGCGCTACACTCACGTAAGTCGCACCACTCTTAGACGTGATTGTTTAAAACTTTGGAAACAAGCAAAAAATGATTTAAAGGTTTTATTTGAAAATTTACAAGTGTGAACTTAACTACCGTTGTTTGGTCCGCCCCACATGGTTTCCCGGAATCTTACATTTGCGTCACCGCCCATTGGATAGATCCAAGTTCGTGGCAAATGATGAAACGTACGATTACGTTTGAATTATTTGGATATCCGCATACCGGTGATAATCTATTTCAAATTTTAGATTTTGTAATCAAAACATATAAAATAGAAAATAAAATTTTCTCAATGTCATTTGATAACGACTCGAACAACACATTCGTCGTTGATAAATTAAAACTAAAATATAAACCGGTTTGTGATGACGTATTTTTTCATTCAAGATGTGTTGCACATATTATTAATTTGGTTGTGCAAGATGGTCTTGCGTTCCTGAAGTTGAAAATTTCAAAACGTCTTTCAAAAATATGTTACGTGATTTTTTTAAAACTAGTAGAAAAAGACATGTTAATTGTTACAAAATGTGTCACGATACGAATTTCATTTGTTTAGGACCAAATTAGGATGTTCCGACTAGATGAAATTCAACTTGTAAAATGTTTAATAGTGCTTTGCGACAAAAAGAAACACTTCATATTTTTCATGATGGTCTTGCGATGCGGGATCGGGTTGTTCCGTTTCCGTTAGAGGGTTGAGAATGTATTCAAGAAATAACTCAATTTTAAGAGGTTTTTAAAAACGCAACTACAAAATTATCAGGGGTTTATTATCTCACAAGTTGTCTAACACTTAATTAAGTGTATTTAGTGATACATAAATTAAGTGAATTTGAAGAAAGAAACGATATGTTTTCAGCAATGGTGTGCCCGATGAAAGAAAACTTTAAAAAATATTTCACCGAACTACCCCTCGTTTTTACCTGTTTCGCCGCACTAGACCCGTGCTTAAATGTTTCGGGGGTGAAAACTTTAATTGATGAGATAACTTATGATTTAAATTTACATGAACAAGATCCATTTTTTGTTGTTAATGCAAAACATCAATTTAATGAGTATCCTAAAAAATGTTTAATGTTTATCTTGAAAAATATGGTATAACATCAAACATCCACCGATCATCGACCGTAATGGAATCGAGTTCATCGAGCTTAAGTAGAGATCCGATGCTTAATTTATATAATAATTTGAGAAATGAAAACAATAAACGTCAAAAGGGTAACACCCCAAGTATCAAGCTCGGGAGGTATACCGGAACCGATTTTTTATCTACTATGTCTCCCGAGCAATTTCTGTAGTTTAATATTCAGACATGGTGAAAACGAAAGGAATCACAATTTCCAATCCTAGCCGCTATGGCTCGTGATGTACTAACCGTCCAAGTTTCGAAGTCTGCATTTTCTGTTAGTGGCAGGATTTTATCGATAAAAAAATAAGGCTAACTCCAACAGCAGTAGAGACGTGTATTTGTTTAAAAGACCACTTAGATGCGGTCGAACGAAGACAGGATAAATCAAACCTTGAAAAAGAAATACCAACTGAAAAAGAAATACACAAACAAGAAGTACTAACCGGACGATCGTCACCGCTCTCCGACAAAGAAGTCGCTTATGATTTGTCTCAACGCATTGACACACAAACTGACAAAGACGATTAAATTAAAAAAAACTTGTATTCGCAACGTGTATCTTTTGTTTTGTTTTGTTTATTTTTAATGTCATTTTTAATGTTTATTTTTAATGTAATTTTAAGTGTTTAGTTTTTCGCAACAATTTTTAATGTATTCATAAATATACAAGTGTTTAGTTTTAAGTTTATTTTTAATGTAATTTAAAAAAAAAACACTCAATAAAAATATATTTGTAGTTGTTTCAATTAATCTACTTTTAATTAAATTGTATAATTTAAATACTATTTATTAAAATTTAAAAAAATGTTTTTTAAAACCGTGTTTTGGACCCGACCCGGTTTGGAACCGAGCCGGACCGGTTCCAACCGGGTTGGGTATTTTCCACTCAAAACCGGTTCCAGACCCGACCCGGTTCTTGGTCAAAACTGGTCTGGATTTCTTTGACCTGAAACCGGTCCGGTTCGGACCCGAACCAGTTCAGGGGAAAAAACCGTTTTGTGCACCTCTAGTTAGAGGTGGGAAAAAACCTGTTTTGAACTACCGTCTACCAGAACCAGTACCTGTACGAACCAATTTAGAACCAACATAAACCGTACATCTGTAACTAGTTTATTTCCTCGTGTAACGATCCAAAACCAAATTGGTCAAAACCGCTCAAACTAAAAAGAAAAACGCGTCAAAAACCGGTCAACCTGAACCGGTTGTGACATGAAACCAATACCTATACAAACCGGTTTGAAACCAGAATCAATTTATAAAAAAACTGGTTTTAATCATTTTTGCACCTCTAGGCTTGGTCTTTGAATAAATTCGATGAACCTTCATACTAAGCATCAACGTTCAAGAAAATCAATCATCAAGTTTTACGCTTCTAAAAGCTTTGAGCGACCACTATACTTAATGGGACATTTTACAGAAGGCACATCATGCAGTACAATGGTACAAGGGTGCACCGGCTTAGGTGTCGTGTGAAGGCACACGATGGTTTGTGTATAAAGAAAACATTTTTACATGGTTTATTAATGTTCTTGGGACAAAACACAACAGAATTCATTTGCATAATCCGGCATATGCCCAATTAGCTTACATATTGATCAGCTATAATCTTCTCAAAATACATAACCTATGAAATTGGAACAACAAATGAAATGCAACGAATGGAAATTAACATGGGAAAAACATATACCCGTAAACTTGATAAGATCGTGGATTAGTAAAAGTCGGGTGTCCCGTTGGTGGTGGGAAGCCTTTGACGTCTCTCCACATAAGCTGATGGAAACCATCCATTTCTACCTCTGCATTCTCCCTCAGACCATCCTGTAGGGCTCACCTGAGGAAAATACCTTTTTGCTTTCAGAAACTAACACGACTAATAACTAGATGTAAGAATGTGAAAGGGTTGACGGGTCAGGTAGTGGGTCAAACCAGTTCGGGTTGAAGCAGGTCACCTATGTAGTACTGGACAAAATGAGCAGAGGATTGGTTGGGCTGACCCTAAAACACCTTTTTGTCCATTAAAAAGACATATGGATTATTAATGCATTGATTATGATTAAAGATTAAATAACATAATAAATTAAACGTTTTAATACAAATGGATTAGAAGATTACATTCATTTTAAAACTTCGGATGACTTTCAACCAGTTTGACCCATTCCCCTCTTAGCTAGAAAGATTATTTGACCCGTTTGGCGTTAATCACACCACAAATTGACCCATTTGTAGATATGGAAATTTTTATTAACCTTTCGCACTACAACATAGTCACCAATTGCCAAGCTTAGTTCCTTATCAGATGAAGCTTCAAACCCATGCATTGCCTGCATAACATTAACACAATTCAATTAATTACGCAGGTCCCACTACATTTAGGTCTCACATGACATTTCAGAAAGGGAATTCACAAGAATGGTCCATCCAATGAGAATTGCAACACTTTCGATCTTGTGATGTCCCCCATGAAATTTGCACCATTCATTTTTTGTCAGCAGGTTAAACCTATTTGTTTCACTAATCATCAATAAAATTAAATTAGTGGTATTGATTTGGATCCACAAGTTTCTTTCATTATTCATCATTTAAGAGTTTGATATTTGACAAATAGTTGATATGGTAGCATGGTGCAATTAGAGAAATGAGAGCTTACCTCAGCCAAAAAGTACTTAGTTTTATCCGACACAAGATTAGATGGCACTGCAGGTGGGGCAGACTCTCTCCTTTGTTTATCAGAGACCATCTATCAAGAAGTTCACAACATCAGACAAACAGAACATGCAATAACTGCCAACTGCAAATAGTAGAAGTGGCCAAATGGGCGGGTTGGGTTACTGTCATAATGGGTTTGGGTCAAAACAGGTTGGATTGGATTGGGGCGACCCATGGACATCTTTTGGTCCACTATTTTGAGCTTTATTATACTATCATTTGAATTATATCAAATCACAAAGCGAGAAACTATATTGTTACAAAAATGTACCAACTTTCTTTAGTAAAGTAATTTAGGAGGCTCATACACTTTGGATTACTTTAAACCTGTTCGACGTGTTTCTTATATTATTAAATCCTTTAGCTTCACCCATTTGATCTGTTAGAGACGAGGCACAACCCAAATAGAGCTATTTATAGATAAATGGGTCAAATTGCCATCTCAAGCAGATTGTGAGCACCAACCTCAGCTTCTATCTGATGTAGAATAGCAGCTACTCTCTCGTGATATGTTCTTTCTCCTTCAACCTTCAATTTCGTTAAAAGTTTCTCTTAGAACATTAAAAAACTATTCTTTCAAATAATAAAAGCCATAAAGATTATATGCACACGAACCATTGCAACAAGTCGCTGGAAAGTAAGCCTTTGCTGCTGTGATTCAACAGCAGCCAGTGCAGCAGATGCTTCTTTACCTAGTACAGCCATGTTTGCTTTAAGTTCCTGCATTCTAGCTTCAGCTGCATGCAACTTGGTCACATTTTCAGGTATTGGAGCTTCTCTAACCTTTGCTTGTCTTCTAGAAACTTCTGATGCCTGTTCGCTTTCACATTCGGTTATAATCCATTATCAATGTGATAACAAAGTTCAAAATCACTTGAGAATTTTAATAGAAGTGGCAATTTCGGCCCATTCACTTATGGATCGAACCATTTTGTATATCAAGGGAGTACCTGGGTCTCTGCTTCCTGCCTCATTCGACTATAACGTTGAGCAAGATGGCGGGCATCCTCTAAAGGAGCACCATTTATCATTGCCCTCAAAGGTTCTAGAATCTGAAATTTTGAGAAAACTTAAAGTCAACAGTGGTTAAAATGAATCTGACGAATGGAAAAAAGCTTAAAAACTAACATTTTATATTTACAACACTTCAGAGGCTCTTGGTATTAATTTATACTCCACAAAATGAATTAGGATAGACGAAATAACCTGTGAAAATAACAATCTTGTGAAATCTTCTTGCTCCTTTTCCACATGTTTACGTGCATCACCATATATAGATGCTACCTTGCCCAAAATTTCATCATTAGCATTCTCCACTCCATATTTGCAGCATTCTTCAGACAACTTGGTTCCTAATTTTGATAATATATAAAGGTACCAATAAAACAAATATAGCATAATTAATGCTAAAAATTATGCAATATAGTAGTTTGGACTTTTCACCAGCTTCTATATGTTTATATCCTATGGCTGTAAAAGCTTCTGCTGCTTTAACCAGTTCTCTTTGGAAATCCTGGAGAAAACAAAGAATAATTAGGCCAACATTGAAAAAGTTACAGAAAATTTAATGGATAAAGTGATTAACATATGCATTGTTACCTTTCCTGAACGAGTTGAGCGGTAGAGCTTTTCCAACTGCTGGTGTCTTTGCAATTCGAGCTCATCAATAACCATTACATCTGAATGTTCATACCCACTTGTGCTGAACTGCTTTATCACAGCCTGAAACAACCAATATCCAAAATGTTAAATTACACATAGGCATGTCCAGAATACACCTACTTATAAATCCATCATACATCTTATAAATAAATCAGGACGCCAATGATTCTATTACGCGCCATTGATGTCAAGTTGATGATGCAACACTAACATGGTTGTATTATTCCATTTTAGAATAAGAATGATGATTACAAAAGAATAATGTTAGGGAAAGTCTTCTGTTTCGTGATGCTAGGGTATTTGGGGAGAATTAGAGTAAAGAAAATGGTCAGGTCCCTCCAAATCATGGAACAGATCTATAGCCACAACAATCTCCCTTAAGGATTTTGCATATAATCATCGTATCCAACCTAAAGGATGCTTAAACTTCAACCTTTAGTATGGTTCTGTTAGAAGTAGAATAATTCATATGATCTATGTTTAGTGCTACTATAAGGACACTGACAAGACCATACAAACACCAAGAATTATAGTCGAGAGCTCAACTATCAATATTATGGTGAACACCAGATGAACCGATGAAGAATTATAACAGTAAATCCCTCTCTGTCCCTAAAAGTGAGCTAAACACGGATGGATGTCATGTGCTCATTAAAACCTTAAACTTGATTAGTGCATAAAGAATGCAGTAATACCAGGAATTAAAGCAAAGGTCTGTTTAAAGAACATGGAAAAATACTAAAAAATAGAAAGGAACACAATTGATAATGTTGAAAGTTGAACCAGATACACGCAAACCTTAAACCTGAATCCCCAATTCTCATAGTAACAAACCTTCCTGCTTTCAAACTCATTTACACTACTCTCTAGAACCCAAATCAACAAATCAAAGCCGATTCCAATAAGCTCATAACCCTGGAGGATTGGGGGGTGTTTGTTAAGAAGTCAAGCGCCGTGAGTACATTATCGTCCAGTCGTAATAAAACCCTATACGTAAATCTCAATTCCACTTCCCAGAAACATGAAGTAACATCTAAATTTCCACTTAACATCACAATCCATACATATGCATAGTTTGAACATTGAAGTGAGTAAGATAGTTGAATCGGATGATTGAAATACCTGTTGTTGTTTGGCAACTTGATCTCGAAACTTGCTAGCTTGCTTCCTTAGAGCGTCCATGATGATGATTGCTAACTAAGGATCAAGAATCGAGATTTATTCCCCAAATTTCGTATGAAGCTGAAAATGATGAATGTTCATCACAGATCTTGACACCCTATGAAACGAAAAACGAGCCTAATCTTTTTGAATGTGCAAAAAAGGTCCTTTGATTTCATACTCCTTGTGTTTTGATTTGGTTTTTGAAAACATACTAGAATTAAGCATCATACGGTAAAGTCGGGCGTAAAATTATGTCAAATAGCATTAATATCATGCCACCATCAACTACCACCAATATTAAAGTTGTGATGTGTTAATACGAAGAAATTTGATTGAAACATAAATCATAGAAAATTATAAATAAATCAATCTAGGACCAGCGTGTTGCGGTAAGCCTGCCAAACGAAAAAATAGATGTAAAAATATTGAACCACGTACCTACTGTGCATCGTGTTAGATCACAAAATTTATAACAAAACGTAAAAAATTATTGAACCACACATGCATGTTTATGACGTGTTAATTTGTAAAACTTAGAACGATATGTAAAAAGATTTTCCAAAAGATAAAAAGTATAGTAGACCAAAATCAAAAGTAAAAAAGTTGTAAGGTTAAAATGTAAAAGATGAAAAGTTTTAGGCTAAAAGTAAAAAATCAATTTTTATGAGGTTACAATGCAAATAATGAAATGCTTTAGGTAAAAAGTAAAAAATCTATTTTTTTATTAAAAACACCCTAAGCATAAGGTAGTGTTTAACCCCCGTGATGCTGGGGTGGGGTCACGTCAAAAGTCATGTGCATATCATGATGACAATTGAAGCATCAGAAATTCGCTTAAGAAGAAAGATGATAACCCACTATGAGGCTTTAACCATCACCAACAATAACACCACACGAATGTTGCCATCGACATCGATCACCGCAGTCACCACGGGAAACCGGTCTTGACACATACGAAACACCATTGATTCAAGCGTACAAGACACAATCGACGATGACGACAATGTCAGCACTCAAATTAGAGATGTGAGAACTCAATCGTACATTTGTATCCCTACTATCAGAAGAAAAGCATCAAAAGAAACCATAGCCTACGACAAAGGAAAACATAGGTGGCAATAACGTGAAGGAGAAGGGTTTTAAAAACCCTAAAGGTAGAGAAACGTGTCTATAACCAAGGGGAAATTGAGAATATGACCGTTGAAACTTAAGGTACAACCTTAATGCATAAATAAAGTTGATAATTAGTTATATTAAAATAGAATATACTATAAATGGTTTAAAAATGAGTTTTATCTTGTGATTTGATCTTTTTCGGTGCGAGAATAATCACAAGTCATGAGGGATTAACTTTGTTTGAATATGATCAAGAAAGGAAGAGACCAAAACTTAAAGTGGTTTTATGATCAAGAAAGGAAGAGACAAAAACTTAAAGTGGTTAAACATCTCTACTTACACATTAGATTTCGCTATTTCTTCGTTCTTTTTTGTTCATGATATGGTATAAGGCCTTGGAAACCGTGTTGGCCCACAGAAGAGCCCTAGGATGAAATCCATGAAGCAGTTGCAGCCCATGTAGCGGATCCAATGACCCGGCCACAAGACTATCAAAATACATGCGAGGTGCCGTAAATGAATGTAAGTAATGTTTTTGGAAGTTGGACTTTCTAACTCTCACATGTTAGAGCGTTCACTATCCATCCCTATATCTATCCTTATAATTACACTAAACATTACTATTTTTTCATACATTTATCATTACATCTTCTCTCTTATCTATTTATAACTACTTTTAAAAATATTAAAAAATTTATGAGATCCTCATAAATTTTCTACCTAGTTCTCATAAATTTTCTACCTCTTTCACTCACAATCACTCACAACCATCTCATATAATATATGACACCCACCTACATAAATACGAGGAACAGAACGAGCTATAAATGCTCTTACATGTTAGTCACTAGATCTAGAATATAAACAATAATTAGTTAATGTGGAGCATTGATGTCTTTTGAAATTAGTCAAGATTTGGGGCTATTTCAGTTATGGCGTTGGGTCAAAAGTACAATTTTGGTGCTTTACATGTGTGGGCTTTGTGGGAGAGTCTAAAGAATACATCTTTTGACAATTTGGGATTTCATGTATCTATGGTGTTGAATTATGTTCTGTTAAAAGTACACCCGTTTATTCCTACCTTATTCGGTGGATCTCTTCCTCGTATCACATCTATTATATTATTTGTTTCTTTTTATTTTTCTAAGATTTGTATTAAAAACTTATCTTTCATGTATTTGTTTATAGTGTGTATCAAAATACTCTAACCACTTGCTACTTTTCGTCTTCTTTTCTTGTACATAATTTTTTTGTGTGCTTCTGAAACTCTTTAAAAGATATATCAATACATTTATATCTACTGTCTATTTGTATTCTATGTATAAAGGGGTGTCTACTTTTATCACCCCACATAGAACAAATACTACTTCCTATTTCACACATTTTTACTCACAAAAGCATTGCCTAATTAAATTTATCTTGTTTGTCTTAAAACTTGAGGACAAGTCACTTTAAATGCTAGGTTAGAGATTTATTATACGTCTCATATGACACCATATGAACATATAGGGTCGACGATACTGAAAACGATGAAAATTTAGGGGGACTGTCAGAGGGTTTTAAGTCCCATATAGCCCTATATGACACATATAGGGTTACACGACGCCTATAGCAAATTTCGACACTGACTACGAGAAAAATTTCAGGGGGCTATCAGATGGATTATACGGCTCGTATGGGCTATACGACCCACTTATATACGACCCATGGGCTGATCGAATCTAATCTGAAACACTCAAACAAACTTGTCCTTGGTCTCGGACCAGTTCAGTCCAAGTCGGTCCGGTACTTGACCTATGATCACTCTTATAAGCATCTCACGTGTCAACAAAAAAACTAATAATCTCGTTTGCCCGAGCCAACACTTGCAAAAATTCAATCCGGCCCTTAATTTTATATAATACTAATTATTAACTTGGTTATGCATCATGGATTGTACCATGCGCATAGTAGGTTGTACCCATCTCTTTTTTTAATCTTTAGCTTTATATTTTAAACCAATATTTCTACATCTTCTAAAATTTAGCCTCAATATTTGTTTACACTCAACTTTGGTCCCCTACATTTATATTTTAAACATTTTTTGTTTTTCAGTTAAAATTTTGCGAGTTAACACACTGAAACATGCACATGTGGTTCAACGTTTTTACGGTTATTTTTCCCCCATTTAATTTCCCCGTCGCACGTGGTAGTCATAGATCAACTTACCTATTATTTTAGATATTTTATGTTTTGTCTGCGTGATTCAACGTTTTTACGTTTACTTTTTGTTTAGTTTTATTTTTTTCGTTTTTTTATTTCTAATACGAGCTTTGTCAGTATTAATGATCACTAATGATAACGTGTTGTTGATACCGTTTGACATGACTTGACGTCCACTGCAACAGTAACGGCTTAATACTAGTTTTTAATATTTTTCAAGTTATTTTGAACACCACACCCTCCCTCACTCCATACCCTGAGCATATGCAACATGACAAAAGTGCCAGTGACACTATTTTGGTATTTCTTTTAACTTTGAATCTTTATTACACGAGAATCATCATTCATCATACATCTGGTGGTTGTTTACTCAAGGCCCTACAAGCGATCTACAGAGCGACAAAGAGAGAAGACAACCACACCTAAATCCCCATTTTCTATATCCACAATTCAATCATGCCATCGGGTGCTAAGAAGCGAAAAGCTGCCAAGAAGAAGAAGGTTCATGACTCTTCGGCAACTAACCCTCATCAAGGTACCCTCTAATTCTTTATCTTTTGCTTTTATAACACGATTCCCACCTTTTTTTATGCATTTCGATTCGTGGGTGTGGCCCAATTTCGCTTAAAAGTGATTAATTTATCGCAAAAAGTTAAGGGTTTAGTGTTCGCGCATCTGTCGCTTAATCATACATCTACATCTAGTGGTTTTTGAATAATATGTTTTTTGGGATGTGGGGTTTTGCTTATCTGTATTGGCTCGTCAGTTTGAGTTCAATTTGTAACGCTTTTGAGCTGTTTAACTACTACACTCATCGAATTTGAACTATTTAGGGCTTTTCGAAGCTCATTCTGTTGTGGGTTTGCTCATAGATCTTGTGATTGATTGATTAATTAACTGATTGATTGATTGATTTATTGATTGATTTATTGATTGATTGATTGATTCATTGATTCTTACTTGTGTCAAATGGATAATACGATTGCAGGAGAGAATGATGGTGGGGAACTTAGTTCTCCAACGCCTCAGGATCCAGTGGTGGAGGTTGTGAAGAGAGAAGATAGTTCGTCTGAAAAGGTGTTGAAAGATGCTAATGAGGAAGAGGGTAATGTTAAGATTGAAACAGTGTCGAAGTCGAAGAATTCTAGTTCAAGCTCTAGTGATAGTTCGGATGATGAGTCTCGTGTGGTTGAGAAGAAAGTAGTGGTTCTTGAATCTGCTCCAGTTGAATCAGTTCCAGCTGTTGAATCTTTACCTGAAAAGATCTCCCCAATTGTTGATCCAGTTAAGCCTGTTGATTCGTTGTTGGAAGAAGTATCACAAGTGTTTGATGAAATAAAGAATAAGGAGAAAAAAGATTTAGTCGTGAATGAGGAGGAAAAAGGTTTAGTCTTGAATGAGGAGAAGAAAGATTTAGTTGAGAATGAGGAGAAAAAAGATTTAGTTGTGGAGGAAACACCCGTGGTTGAAGAACAACAGACAGTTGTTGATTGTGAGACTGTTGTGAAGGGAATACCTGTAGTTGAAGAAGAACTTACAATTGTTGATTGTGAGACTGTTGTGAAGGATGATTTCCCGAATACTAGTGTAGTTGCTGAATCAGTTTCAAAAGAAAATGATGTGGAAAAATTGCAGCCGTTGGATGAAAAGGCTTCTTCAGAATCAACGGATCATGTATCATCTTCTACACCTCCAAAACACGAGATTTCTGACGTTAGTGGGGTAGATCGTGCAAATGAAATTGAGACAATTGAACATTCTGATAGACAGGTATAATCTTTACCGTTTTAGGATATCATCCTTTTTTATTTGTGATCATTGAATGTGTTTTGGGTAATATTCACTCAAAATGTATGTGTGCTTTATACAATTGTGCAAAATGTATGCAGGCTCCAGCAGCTCCACTTCCAGTAGCAGTGCAAAACACAACTTCCTGGAAGAGTTGCTGTGGAATATTCGAGTTGTTTTCGGGATCTGGGCGGTAATATCAGGTGGGTTATTTTCCAATTATCACAAAATGGGTTTTTTTTAAGTTTTTCACTTTTTATCTGGTTGTCAAATGTTAAAAGATTGTTATGCATTTTCCAATGTAGGATCGCTAGTTATAATGTGAAAGTATAGGTGCTAAAATGAGCTGGTTGTGGGGTTGGGCACCCGATGAGAAACATGTTTCTAAATGGGTAAATATTTAGGGCGAGTCAAAGCAGATCGGGTTGAATTGTTCTGTTGATGCTATATTACTCCATCTCTTTTGTGATTTTATATATTGTTATATATTAGTTGTGATGAAACAACTATTATTATATAATTCTTAAACTTCTTTGAATAGAATTAAGCTTGTAAACACTTTGATACACTTTTGGTGACTTCCAGAATATTCAACCCATTTGGCGTGTTAGTTTTTAGCTAAAATTATTATTTTACCTTTCGGTCCTTTAGCAGTATAACCCAAATTTTGCATATATATGGGTTTGGATAGTTCCCTTGCTGTAAAACATGTTAACATTACACTAACACTCGTTGCTATATATGTTTGGTTAATTCGAGTGTCATGAAATTGTTTCTTCCGTGCTTGTTAAAAGAATCATAATAGAGTGTGATGCTTTAAGGACTTGTTTAGTACAAATCTATCATAAAAGTTGCATTTATAGTACTTGTATGATCAAAAGTTAGATTCAGCACGGTTAAGTGCATTTCTGCATTTGTATGTAGAATTAAAAGGTGTGTCAGTCAATCATTTTAAAAAAAATTGTAGGATAAATTGATTCACAGAAACTTTGTGTTTTTATCATAAAATTGTGTTAATATTAATATTGATGAAACAATTGATCTGATCTGGATCTGACAAGTTGGATCTTGGATCAGATCTGATCATGATCCATTGCCTCACATCAACATCATCATTTACATCAGGTTATCATCTCATATCCAAGCCCAACTAACAAGAGACCTAATTATGATACTGTATAACATTTTATTCTTTTACAATATTTATTGTCTTGACTCTTATTGTTGAAATATCGATCTTATAATTGATTGTTAATGTCATTAATGATCTTATGTTAATTACTGATTTTGTGCTTGACATCTTTGTTCTTTTTTTTCTTTTTTTTAATACAGGAACTGATCATCATATCGAGCCATCGGATTGTTAGTCATTTCATGAGTCTTGTCCGAGGTAGCTCAACGTACTTGGTTTACTTTTTCTTTTTGTATTTTTTTCTCGTGATACTCTATAGTATTTTCATTTTTGTATTTTTGTGGGTGTGTTGTTATGGAGCTGATTTTGTGTGAAATATGTTGGTGCATTGAGTACATGACTGTATGTTCTTTATTATACAAATCAATGTGGTCGTTATAGCTTCATTCTCAACCTTCTTGTTTTCAATTTATCATATATGTTCTTAAAATGTTCACAATTTCTGTGTGTTTATATGATACTTATTCTATGTCCTCCAGATATTTATTCCATTGCGGATGGTCATAGATCATGTGTATTCATGTATTTTATGAACGTTGGATTTAAATTATAGTTTTGATCTTTTTATCTTTGTTTCTTGGTGGTATATATAAGAAATACTTATCATCTATTCACATAGAATAAAGTATCGTATAAACATATAAAGATAAAATGGTTATAGTGAAAGCATAATACATTTCGCTATTTTTTATGAGAGTTTCAAACATACATCTTTTTTCAAGTTACAAATTCATTTAAGATCGTATTGACAACATATTTCTTTGCTTTTGATCTTCCCAATTAGTATCAAACTTTTTATTTGTTATAATCTTTTAGTCTCACTCTCATTCATTCTTCCATTTATGTAAATGAAAATCAATATTCATAACTTCATTGAAAACACATTTTCTATTGCATGACATACCTGAAGCCTCCGTATTTTTAAGTTGTAACTATATCTAATAAAGGTGTAACTTTTCTTACATAAACCCGATCTGTACGACTAGAACATCATTTTCTAGATCATGTTTAAAATTTTAAATTTGTGTCTTTGATCTCAAATAAATATAATTACTTCTCAATAGTTGTTTCAAACTTTTGTATGTAGAGCTTCGTATACTATGGAAATCATTCCATAACAATGCTTTTGACTGAGTTTTGTCTAAACAACATAAGATTATCTACAAAGTCTATCAGGAGACTTTTTAACGTAACTCATTGTGTTATTTTTGCGCTTTGAAAGTTGAAACCATCAACATGCGTCATATGTCAAATATGGAGACATCTACCATTACCAAATAAGCTTGGTAACCTAGTTTTTAATATATGAAATCGCAACCACATTAGATGATCGATGCATTATTTATTCGTAGTCATTGCGTTGAAAATAACATTACCATTCTTTTTGCACGTGTCCAAAAGATGCAAAATGAGTGTCATTTAAATATTTTTATTCGAACTTCACAAATACAATCACATACTTGCTAATTTGCTATCATACAGATGATGGTTGTTGCTATATAAGTAAGAATAATTAATAATAAATATGAAAAATACAATACAATAAAATAATAATGACATGAAATTTGTAGCAGGCTTTTCAACTTCACGATCAACGGCTATGTATAGAACTAACTGACTAAGGTAATTGTATTTGTAAGTTGCTCCATTGTTTTCTGAAAATAGAAAAAAGGCATATATTAGACTCGGATATTTTGGAATTTCTTTGATCTCACCTCAAATTATATGTACATACATATAGTATCTGTGTATATGTTTTTTAGAATACAATCATGCTGTAAAATGTGATTACAATTTAGATGAACATACCTAACAACTTCCACAACAAGACAACAAATAATAAAAGCAGATGATATTGCAGTAGGCAGAGCGACGATTCTTAGAACACGTCTATAGCCAAGATTAGATAAATCAGATGCAACACCAAAAACAATTATGCTGGATACAATAGCTATACCAAGTCCGATGATTGCCTTTTTCATCAATGAGTAGATTGATGAAAAAGTGCTTGATAAATCAAATCCTAAACCTGTTGATATAATGATACAACACACGTATAAAATGTTAGGGACACATATAACACATGTGTTGCACACAATTGATGTAGATGATGAAACCTTTGTTGTCCTCTATGTTCATATCCCAATAAATGATGGCCGAAACCATAACAATAAGCAATATCACAAAACATAGCGCCGTTGACACGATTTGTCTGCTAGCCATTGTTAGGTTTTTCTATAATTTTGAAAGAGTTGATAAAACTAGAAGGATTGATTTAAACGTTTTATTTATAGTGTTTTAAGTTGTTAGGTTCTTTTCTTGTTCTGGATGTTTGTCATGTATCAAGGGTTTTGTGGGATTCAAAGGTAATGGTATTTATGATACCTTAATTTTGGTTTGCACTTTGTAACAAATTAAAGGTTATGGAATATGCTTTGGTTAAGGCTTTTGCTCAATGTTAGAGTCTTTATAATATCTTTACGTATTATTTGTTTAAATTAGTAATCTCTCCATTGTTCATTTCTATTAATCTTTAATAACTTTAAATGGTATAATTTCTATTAATTAGTTTATAAGAAAAAATTCCTATAAACTATAATAACAAACATTGTTAGAATATTGAGTACTACTAACTACGCTTTACTCGTGGACGGGATCCGTCGAAAATTACCATCGGTAGATCGTTTCAAGGAAAAATGTTGGTAAACAACCCATTGGTAATTTGTCGGAAAAACATTCGAGTGCGACCTTAGAAGACTTGTTAGTAATCCTTCGGTAAACATATTGTTGGTAATATCTAACTAATTAATATATATCCATCAGTGATCAATTTACCCACGCCATAATTACTAACGAAATGTCAGCGACGGATTACTGTTAGTAAACTATCTACACCAACGGATTGCATCATTGGTTAGTCATTAGTTTTGTAGTGAAATGATTGGAAAAGACTTAACTATATATAATACATGTCTTAATCCAATTCTCACCTCAAATAATTACGAACTAGTGGTATCTTATTTCGCACGTTGCGCAAGTGTTGCTTTTTTGTTAGATCCATGCATTTTTGCGTCTCTACGAAACCACATTCTATACATGTGCTATTACCCACGCTTAATGTCATTGGCATACATATACCTTTGTTAACTGTGCTTAGTTTATATTTACAAGACCGCGTCTGTTTTTAGTACGTCCAAATCAAAAAATAGTCCAGAACATCAAAGGCAAAAAAGAAAAAAAAGAAAAAAAAAGACATACCTAGATTTTTATAAGTTTATTGTTATAAAGATTTTTTTTAATTTTCTTATTCACTATTCATATTTTTACTTTTTAGTAAAATTTAAGTCGAATTCTTAAGATTTAATATTCACACAAACATACATGCCTAGAAAAAAACATATCAAGAAAGGGGTCCATGATAGCTAATAGAAACTTGCACCGATGATGTGCCCTTATTGGACATGGTGTTGTGTACTTTTGGTGCCGACCAAGAAAAATTAATATTTCATAATTAGTTCTACAATCAAAGTTTTAAAGATCTTGTTTCATATCGATTCTTCTGTTTGAACTCTGGTTCACAAAGTCCAGTTCAACCCTGGTTCACCGAATTTGAGAATAACAACCCAGTTCAATAAAACCGGTTGAATACATGGTAATTGAACTGGTGTCACGATAGGTCTTGGTTGAACAAGTCAAACCGGTCAGTCCAGTTCAGTTTTCAAAACATTGAATGTAATTAAATAGAGTAAGCGTTATCCCATCGTCTAGCATTAAAGCATTTGAGATGGGCAATTTGATAATTTCCTCAAAATTTTAAGAGATATAAGATAAATGTTATTCTTTTTCATACAAGTGTTGATACATAAATCCGTATTATATTTACAATTTTCCCCCAACCAAACTATAAAAATAATATTCATATTCCACATCGGTTATAGAAAAACTAAGGTAGTACGCAACTCATATATAAAGGAGTCATTTGCTTCAAATTAAAATGGGAGTTGTGTTTTACGTGCATGCCTTCGGATATGTTATTAAACATTAAACCAAATTGGTAAAAATCTTTTTGGTTTTTCAATCGGTCGTACCGGCAGTTGCCGGCTAAACTGATTAGTCTGGTTTGGTTTTAAATCACATGTTAACAAAATAAGAGAGGGTTAGCCAAAGATACAAGGTTTTACAAACTTTTATACCCCGCCGCATTGTGCGATCTCACATGTTATTGCTCAAAAGTTTAAGACACGTAAGAACTATGTGCTACCATTTCGTACAAGTGTTGATGCTTAAATAATTTAACATTTGCACTTTTATCCCTAAATCAAAACTATAATTGATGTTTCTATCCCATATCGGTTTTGTGAAAAAACCAAAACAATATCCAACTCCTATATATGGAGCTATTTTCTCAAAGTTAAAAGAGAAGAAGTTGTGTTTTACGGGCATGCCTTCTTGTATGTCATTAAACATAAAATCAAATTAATAAAAATATTTTTTTGGTTTTTGAAATGGCGGTAGCGGTGGTTCTCGGTTAAATCCATTTGAACTTGACGATTTAAATCATTGATTAGCGCAATAAGAGAGAGTTAGTTAAAAATACAAAATTCTAAAAATATTTATACTCCATCGTATCGCGCAGGTTTCATCCACTAGTTATGCATTGAAAATGAAGATTATAAATTATAAATCAATTGAGTATATCATTAATACCGAACCGCCCATACTATTTTGAATTTTTTTTTGAACATTGACTTTCATTAAAAAACGAGCACTCCAAGAACGAGTACCGTTAAATTAAACACACATATACAAAGGGTACTTAGCCCAATCTTTCCAAACAATACTACCAAATTTCGATCTATTCTTAAGCCATAAAAAACCTTTTGATTTCACCTCCGCCACAACTTCTATCTCCTTTACCTCAACTCCTTCAAAAATTTTTTTGTTCCGAGCATTCCATAAAGCCCAAGATCCGATCATAACAATGCCTCTTATCACTTTTTTCCTCCACTTTCCCCCGTGAACATTTTTATACAACATGACAAGATCATCGTAATCGTATGCAAAAAAGGGATCTAGCCTACACCATTTGAATATACTACTCCACATACCATAAGCAAAACCGCATCTCACTAGAAGATGTTTCAGGTCTTCTGTAGCCATATTACATATTCCTCTTGTTATCGTTTAATACTACATTTTAACGGTTATCTTTCTCTAAACAATACTTAATACTTGTAAATTGTCCACTTCGTGACATCACGCGGGCTCACTACTAGTCAAATAATATAAGGGTACTTTTGGAAATTTAAAACCATACTCATAACTGGCCCTGATTTCTTTCCACGCATATCAACCTTCCAAATCAAAAATCATCATTTCAAATCAAATTAGTTTCCAACACACAGAAAACAATTGAAGATTCATACAAGTCGGTTCATCATGCTTCCATTCTCTCCACAAGGCATTAATATGTTGTTTTCAGTGGAGTTGATCGGCAATATATTTCGGGA
>BJCO01744130.1:0-12456 GCA_018326465.1 Flaveria floridana | reverse complement strand
GAAGACAAAGACTGAAGACATCAGCTGATGACAACTACTGAAGTCATCAGCTGATGAAACGTCTGAAGTTCAAAGTCTGGAGACAAGTGCTGAAGCTTCAGAGTTTGTCACAACAGCTAAAGAAGTATTCTTCAGTTGTTGTGATGGTTTACCTTTTAGTTGTTTAGTATCAGTAGTTGTAAATTTCCTTTCAGTAGTTTGTAAAACGACTGAAGAGTTTGTTCTTCATTCGTTGTAGTATTTTCAGTGGTTTCTTTTCTCTTCAATAGTTTGTAATACTTTGACACTTAGCATTTTGTAAGAAGATGTCAGCTATTTGACATCTTCAGTAGTTTAGTTTCTTTTTCAGTAGTTTGTTAATAATGGTTTGATGTCACTATCAAGTGACATCAGCCTACGTCATTCTTCCTATAAAAGGAAGATGACCTAATTGTAATCTGGCTGAAGCGTGTGATTTAATAGAAAATACCTTTTTGCAGAATTGTTCCCTCTCTCTATAATTTCACTGTTACATGCAAAATCATTTGTGTTCTTGCTTGTTTGTTTAATTCTCATGCTAAATCCGCTGCGAATACAACCTAATTGATTGAACTAGAGGTCGTGATCCTATCATATAGCCATCTTTATAGTTTCATAGGCAAAGCAAATGAATGTTTTAATAACTTGGGCCAATATACTTTAGGGGAACCTCCTCTCTCTATATGTATTTGTGTTATTTCTTTTGAAAAGATTGTTTTGTGATATGAAGGTGGTTGACAAAAAGAATCAAATAAAGTTTTTAAGATTTTTCAATAATTACTTAAGCTACCCAATCGATTAAGTTACTTAAGACTATTGCAGGTATGTTTTCATAACTACAATAAAGATGTTTCTTGCATATGTTTATTTAAAATTTACTAAAACTTTGACAATCATTGTATCTTTCTTTTTTGATATTATTTTAGGATACTGGATACAAATACAATATTATAACTTATCTTTCCTACTTTTATAATACCATGCCCTGCAATCCTAAATGGCCCGAGATTAAACGACACATTCGTGCTATAACACCTGGTGTCAAATTCATGTATTATAATGCTACCAACAGTCTCCCGCTTCATATATCACGCATACTATTAGTTTCCCGCCGTTCCTTATTATTATGTATTTTCAAAGTTGGCTTCCCACTCATCGTTAGCTTTGCTTATTTTTTTTGTTTGCGCACCAAGTGAGTTTAATACCCGAAATTATACACTCTCTTTTTAGGGGAGATAACTTGATTTTTACAAACGCTTTACTTTATAAGTTGTGTATAGTATAACATTGTGTGATATACCTTTAAAAGACCTTACACTTTTGGATCATTAATTATGGAAACTAGCGGAAAATCTTGATCAGTACTACTACGTTTGACAAGCCCCACCCGTACGACTGGAGGTCTAGGGCGGTGTAACACCCGGAAATTTGGTCAAAAATAAAATAAAGAAAAGAAACAAGAAAGAGGAAAAGAAAAGTATCTTGTAAGAAAAAAAACACAAGTGGAGGGGGTAAAAATATAGAAGATACAAAACTTGTTATTATTATGTTTAAAAGGTGGCATGGCCGCCCACAACACCCCTACCAACTGCAGTCGACCTTTTTAGAGAGAGAAAGTAGGAAGATCTTCAGTGTTAGAGTGAGAAAGAAGCTAAACCCAGCCAAGATAAGCAAATTTAGCATAATTAGTTCGGTTTTTATGGATTTTCGACCATGAAAACGATTTCTACATGTTCTTATGTGTTCGGGTATGTGTTTTTGACATGTTTAGGAGTTATAGTTCTTTGACAAGTTCAAGCTGAAGAGTTTGAGCTTGGAAGTAGCCTAAGTGAGTTCTAGACCCCGTCTTTTTACATGTTTTAAATGTCTTTGGTGCTGAAAATGTATCAAAAATGATTTTATAATTTTTATGCGTGTAACCATATGTAATTGTGCATGTATAGTGATGATTTATGGTTGTTTATATGATGTGCATGTTAGAGAGATATTAATAAGTTTAGAATAGGATGATATGATGTTTGGGACTGAAAACATTCAAGAAACATGTTAAAGATAAGGTTCATGCACCTACATGAGGCTCATGCGTCTGAAATTGCCTTAGAAAAATTTAAGTGTTGCCCATGCGCCCAAACAGGGCCCATGCGCCTGACTTTTTTGCCTTAAAATATTTTAAGTAAGGTCATACGTTCAAACAGGGACCATGCGCCTAAAAATGTGCCTTAGAAAATTAAGTATATGATGATGCACCCAAACAGTAGTCCATGCGCCTAGTATGCCTAAGAAATTTCTAAGTGAAAGTTGATGCGCCTGAATAGTAACTCATGCGCCTAAGTGTTAAATCGCCTAAGTAAGCTCATGAGCCCGCATAGTTGAAATACACCTAAACAGCCTTCATGCTCCTGTGTAGTGCTAAAACGCCCAAACACTTAGAAAATTTTCGGGAATTTTATGATTTACAGAATTATTAGGGTTTGACCCTAATTTGACTTAAGGGTCTTAATTGTCATTGTTTATGAGTTGTTTTTATTTTCCATACTACTTATTATAGTGTGACCTTACGTGGTATGTTTATGATCATAAAAGTAAAGTATTATCATTACTAAAAGGTGAAAGATTAATGATAAAGAAAAGTGGAACATAAAAGAATGAATGGAAGTCTTGCAAGCAAATGAAAGGACGTGCACGACCATGTTGTCGTTAGCTCAACTGTGTGCGGTTTAGCTAACCCGAAGGATGCACACAGGGTCAGTCATTTAGACTGATAGGGACCCTTGTATCATACCCTAGGTGACTGGGTCAGCTTAGTGCACAATATTCGTGGTCTATTGTTAGACCACAGGCCCAGCATCAGCTCCATGCACAATGTTCGGGATATTGGACATTGGTCCGGAAGAAAGTGATAGATAATGATACAAGTGTGAAATGAATGAATGCGTACAGTAAAGAATGAAAGAAAGTATTACTTTGATGTATGTATAATGTGTGGTCACATACCCAAATAAAGGAGGTGTTTTACAAACAGGGATATTTTCATATATCTATACAAGGTATTTTAATACTTTTAAAACTAGAACTCACTCAGCAACGCTGACTTTTATACATTTTCAGTTGGTAGGTAAATATTACTAAGGATGGCATGAGGGTGAAGCTACTCGGTGGGGCAAGACTGACATTCATTCATGTTTTGATGATATTATTGTTTTGTAATGCATTTTAACAATCTTTTTGTAACTAATGAACAACGTTGTATTTCTTAATAATAGTAATTATAAATGAAATGAATGGGTCTTGTTAACCAAATTTCGCTGCTCATTTTATAAAATATATATTATTATGTATGTTTAGTGTTATGAATGATCAACTGTGAGGTGCCCGGGAACGGGGCCTTACAAGTTGGTATCAGAGCTAAAGTTTAAGCGAATTGGGTAAATATTTTCAAAAACCTAAACTTAAACTAAAAATGGGACGAATGGAGGGATGTCAGCCCGAGTAGCTACGTGCCATCAGGTATTTCTTTTCTTAAAGTTAACCAGTATTATGTGTATGTGCTATTTGGCTTATGTGTTTTTAGTAGATTTAGATACTGATGTAGTCAGGATAGGAAATGCTTGGGGTGTGAAGAGTAAAGTAAGTGGCTAATCACAACTAGTCAGTGTAATTAGGGACTTACTATACTTAACATAAACTAAGCTATTCCTTGAATGACCGTGGTAGTGTTTGAATCTGATAGTGTTTAGAGGATGGCTGGAGGTAGATCTTCTAAGGCTTCTAGGGGTGGAGCAGGTGGTGGACTTGCTGCCGAACCACGAGTTACTAGGAATAGGGCTAAGACCACTGAGAGGACCCGTGGGGAGCCCGAGATGCATCACCAGAAGGGTGGTGATGAGAGCGTGAACGTAGGGGCCTCGATGAAAGAGGCAGTAGTATAGGAAGTCCATCAAGTCATGCAGACGATTTTGCCGTCTGTCGTGACTGAAGTGATCAAAGCTGTGAGGGAGGATGAAAAAAAAAGAGAGGAAGGAAAAGAGGAAGCCCACTGGAAGAGGAGAAGGAGAACGATCGGAGATCGAGACGATTGTCTCGAGTGAGGAGAAGGAGGATCAAGCAGTGTAGGAGACTGCACGAGGATGTAACTATGGGGCACTTCAAAGATGCAAGTCCCCTAATTTTAATAGGACCGACAATGCTACTGCTGCTCACCGATAGACGAGGGAGATGGAGGCGGTGCTTGAGATCAGTGAGTGCCGAGAAGATCAGAAGGTAAAGTTTGCCACCCATTCGTTGGTGGACTTGGCCTTATGCTGGTGGGAAAATATTATCCAGGCTAAGGGTAGTAGGGCCATTGGAAAGATGAGGTGCCAATGAAAAAGTTAATGGTTGAGGATTTCTATCCTCACAGGGAGTTGGACAAGATTGAGAGGGAGTTCCTGCAACTGGAAGCGGGAACTATGACGCATCAACGGTATACCACCAAATTCAATGAGATGGCAAGGCTGGTGCCTGATCAGGTGACTCCGATATCAAGGAAGATTAAGAGATATGTCCAGGGGTTGCTGGCTGATATACGCAGGCATTTGATTGTTGCCCGACCAGGTTCCTATCGATCAGCTGTAGACCTGGTGGGTAGGTTGTATGATGAGTGAGAGGAGACTATGTTAGAGGCCAAGAAGACAGGTGGTGGTGATAAGAACTTGAACGAGAAGCGGTTTGGACGTGGTGGTTTTGCTCCAAACAACAAAAAGATGAAGATGGATGATCGTAGGGCAAAATCAAACTTGGGGCTGAGGAAGTGCGGTAAATGTGGAAGGGAGCATACCGGTGAGTGTAGGTTGGGATTCAACGTATGCTTCAAGTGTGGGAAGCCTGGCCACATTGCTAAAGACTACAGGGTGCCGAGGTGTTACAGCAGTGGCGAGGAGGGGCATGTGAATGGCTGAAAGTTATAGGGCGAAGAAGAAGGCTGAAGAAGGAGGCCAGAGGGCAAGTACGATAGCTTTCATGATTACCCAGGAGGAGGCCAGAGTGGACCCCGATGTCGTATCAGGTATATTTCTAGTAAACCAAACTTGTGCCTCTGTATTATTTGATTTTGGTGCTAGTAGGAGTTTCATCTCTACTACTTTCTATGCTAAATTGTCTATTAGTAGTAGGAATATTGATGAGCCATTCGATGTAGAAACAGCTATTGGTAAGTCTACTAGAAGTACTGATATGATAGACGACTGTGCCGTAGAACTAGAAGGACATAGGTTTTCTTCCAATTTACATGTGATGCCCCTAGGTGGATTCTATGTAGTACTAGGGATGGATTGGTTACCAACCTATGAAGCAAATATCATGTGTTGCAAGAAGATGATTTGACTAATTACGCCCGATGGAGGTTCGGTGACAGTTTACGGCGATCGTGTTACTATGGTTCCGAGGGTGATTTCGATGGCGGTGGCGGGGAAGTACATGAGACATGGATGTAGTGCCTACCTAGCCTACGTAAAGGATGTGGATGCGTCAGTACCACAGTTGTCCGATGTACCAGTGGTATGTGACTTCCCAGACGTGTTTCCAGAAGACTTACCAGGTGTGCCACCGGATCGCGAGATTGAGTTTCAGATTGATCTGATACCCGGTGCTCAACCCTTTGCCAAAGTACCGTATCGATTAGCTCCTACCTAGTTGAAGGAACTCATGGTCCAACTGCAGGAGTTGATGGACAAAGGGTTCATCCGATCGAGTATCTCTCCATGGGGTGATCCGGTACTGTTTGTGAAAAAGAAGGACGGTAGTATGCGGATGTGCATCGACTACCGAGAGTTGAATAAGCGGACGGTGAAGAATTGATATCCGTTACCGAGGATTGATGACTTGTTTGATCAGCTGCAAGGTGTCAGTTGGTTCTTAAGGATAGATCTTTGATCTGGTTATCACCAACTGAAGGTGAAGAAACGGGATATCCCTAAGACAGCTTTTCGCACGCGTTATGGACACTACGAGTTTCTTGTCATGTCTTTTGTTCTAACTAACGCACCAGATGCTTTTATGGATTTAGTGAACCGAGTGTGTCGTCCAATGTTAGATAAATCAGTATCATGTTTATTGATGATATCCTGATTTATTCGAGAAGTGAGGAAAAACATGTCGGCCACATACGCGAAGCATTGGAGACACCTAGAAAAGAAAAGTTGTATGCTAAATTCTCTAAGTGTGCTTTTTGGTTGCCCGAGGTGCAATTTTTGGGTCATGTTGTTAATGCTGAAGGAATCATTGTGGCCCCGGCAAAGGTTGAGGTGGTGATGCAATGGAAGTCTCCAAAGACGCTATCCGAGATTCGTAGTTTCTTGGGTTTGGCAGGATACTACAGAAGATTTGTACAAGACTTTTCCAAGATAGTCTCACCTTTGACCAAATTGACCCGCAAAGATGTGAAGTTTGAGTGGGGTCGGAAGAAGGAGGATGCTTTCGAGGAGTTGAAGAAGAGATTGACCCAAGCTCCTGTTTTGACGTTACCCGAAGGGAGTGAAGACTTAGTGGTATATTCAGATGCTTATTATTCAGGGCTAGGGTGCATGTTAATACAACGTGGAAGGATAATAGCCTACGCATCATGACAGCTGAAAACCCACGAAGTCAACTACCCTACTCATGAATTAGAGCTTGCAGCAGTGGTCTCCACGTTGAAGATTTGGAGGTACTACTTATATGGGACGAAATGCACCATCTTCATGGACCATAAGAGCTTAAAGTATTTCTTTGATCACAAGGATCTCAACATAAGGCAAAGGAGATGGTTAGAGCTCATCAAAGATTATGACTGTGAGATCCATTGCCATCCGGGTAAGGTTAACATTGTGGCCGATGCCCTTAGCCGAAAGGAGAGACCCGAGCCGATTCGGGTGAAGGCTTATCAGTTAGTTATGACCTCCGACATGATGACGCAAGTCAAAGGATTTCAAGATGAGACGTTGAAAGAAGATCTCCTTAACTCCGAAAGGATGAGAGGTCTAGTCACGGAATTGGGAGAAAACACCTACGAGGTGAGAAACTGCTTCGGGCGGATGTGGATTCCCCAATATGGATATCTAAGCAGACAAATTATGGATGAGGCTCATAAGACTCGATACTCCATTTACCCAGGCGCCACCAAGATGTATCAGGATACGAAGAAAGATTATGGGTGGCCAAGAATGAAGCGTGACGTCGTAGAGTACGTGATCAAGTGTCTTACTTGTTTTCAAGTGAAGACAGAACACCAAAAGCCATATGGGAAGATCCAACTATTGGATATACCCAAATAGAAGTGGGAGCACATCACCATAGACTTTATTACTAAGCTACCTTGTACGGCGAGTGGGTGCGATACCATAAGGGTGACTGTTGATCGACTAACGAAGAATGCTCACTTCCTACCGATCCGCGAGACATACTCATCCGAGAGACTGGTGGATCTGTTCATTAAGGAGATTGTAGCTCATTACGGTGTGCCAGTGTCTTATCGAAATTTTAGAAGAGATTCCATGATCTGATGGGGACGAGGCTACATATTAGCATGGCTTATCATCCTCAGACAGATGGTCAGTCTGAGAGGACAACTTAGATGCTCGAGGATATGCTCCGAGCATGCGTGATCGATTTTGGAGGAAATTGGGATGATTACTTACCATTAGCAAAATTCTCGTATAATAATAGTTATCATGCCAGCATTAGCATGCCACCTTATGAGATGTTATACGATAGGAGGTGTAGGACGCCTGTATGTTGGGGTGACATCGGGCAGAAAGAGTTGGGAAGCCTAGAGGTGATCGAAGCTACCACTGAGAAGTTAGAAAGGATCAAAGCCTTTATGAAGGCAGCAAAAGATAGACAAAAGTCGTACACCGACAAGAGGTGAAGACCGATCAAATTCAAGGTGGACGACCGAGTTATGTTGAAGGTCTCACCTTGGAAAGGAATCATTCAGTTCTGAAAGCGAGGTAAACTGAGCCCGAGGTACTTAGGACCTTTCCGAATCATCACACGAGTAGGAGAGGTGGCCTATCGGTTAGAATTGTCATATGAGTTAAGTGGAGTTCATCTAACATTCCATGTATCTCATCTGAGAAAGTGTTTAGCTGATGAAGGTATGATTGTACCACTAGATGATATCGAAGTGGATGAACGGCTCAATTACGTATAGCAACCAGTGGCAATTATTGATCGAAAAGAAAAGAGGTTGAGGAATAAAGTGGTTCCACTGGTGCGTGTGCAGTGGAAACACCAAAAGGGTTCGAGTCTACATGGGAGACTGAGGAAGAGATGAGACAACATTACCCATAGTTATTCGAAGAATGACAAGTTTCGGGGACGAAACTTCTTTAGGGGGTGGACTTGTAACACCCGAAAATTTTATCAAAAATAAAATAAACAAAAGAAACAAGAAAGAGGAAAAGAAAAGTATCTTGTAAGAATTAAAAATAAACACAAGTGGAGGGGGTAAAAGTGTAAAAGATACAACTTGTTATTATTATGTTTAAAAGGTGGCATGACCGCCCACAACACCCCTACCAACCGCAGTTAACCTTTTTAGAGAGAGAAAGCAGGAAAATCTTCAATTTAAGAGTGAGAAAGAAGCTAAACCCAGCCAAGGTAAGCAAATTTAGCATAATTAGTTCGGTTTTTACGGATTTTCGACCATTAAAATGATTTCTACATGTTCTTATGTGTGTACATGTGTTCGGGTATGTGTTTTTGACATGTTTAGGAGTTAGAGTTCTTTGAAAAGTTCAAGTTGAAGAGTTTGAGCTTGGAAGCATCCTAGGTGAGTTCTAGGCCCCGTCTTTTTACATGTTTTAAAAGTCTTTGGGGCTGAAAATGTATCAAAAATGATTTTATAATTTTTGTGCTTGTAACCGTATGTAATTATGTGTGTATAGTGATGATTTATGGTTGTTTATGTGATGTGCATGTTAGAGAGATATTAATAAGTTTAGAATAGGATGATATGATGTTTGCGACTGAAAACATTCGAGAAACATGTTAAACAGAAGGTTCATGCGCCTACATAAGGCTCATGCACCTAAAATTACCTTAGAAACATTTAAGTGTTGCCCATGCGCCCAAACAAGGCCCATGTGTCTAACCTTTTTGCCTTAAAATATTTTAAGTAAGGTCATGCGCCCAAACAGGGCCCATGCGCCTGAAAATATGCCTTAGAAAATTAAGTATATGATGATACGCCCAAACAGTAGTCCATGCGCCTAGAATGCCTTAGAAATTTCTAAGTGAAAGTTGACGCACCTGAATAGTAAATCAGACGCCTAAGTGTTGAAACGCCTAAGTAAGCTCATACGCCCGGATAGTTGAAAAACACATAAACAGGCTTCATGCGCCTGCATAGTGCTGAAACGTCCAAACACTTAGAAACTTTTCTAGTATTTTATGATTTATAGAATTATTAGGCTTTGACCCTAGTTTGACTTAAGGGTCTTAATTGTCATTGTTATGCATGATTATGAGTTGTTTTTATGTTCCATACTACTTATTATTGTGTGTCCTTACGTGGTGTGTTTATGATCATAAACGTAAAGTATTATCATTAATAAAAAGTGAAAGATTAATGATAAAGAAAAGTGGAACATAAAAGAATGAATGAAAGTCTTGCAAGCAAATGAAAGGAGGTGCACGAGCATGTTATTGTTAGTTCAACTGTGTACGGTTTAGCTAACCCAAAGGATGCACGCAGGGTCAGTCATTGAGACTGACAGGGACCCTTGTAGCATACCCTAGGTGACTGGGTCAGCTTAGTGCACAATGTTCGTGGTCTATTATTAGACCACAGGCCCAGCATCAGCTTCATGCATAATGTTTAGGGTATTGCACATTGGTCCGAAAGAAAGTGAAAGACAATGATAAAAGTGTGAAATGAACGAATGTGTACAGTAAAGAATGAACGAAAGTATTACCTTAATGTATGTATGATGTGTGGTCACATACTAAAATAAAGGAGTGTTTTACAAACAGGGATATTTTTATATATCTATACAAGGCATTTTAATACTTTTAAAACTAGAACTCACTCAGTAATGATGACTTTTATACATTTTCAGTTAGCAGGTAAATATTGCTAAGTATGGCACGAGGATGAAGCTACTCGGCGGGGCAAGACTGACATCCATTCATGTTTTGATGATATTGTTGTTTTGAAATGCATTTAAACAATCTTTTTGTAACTAATGAACAATGATATATTGCTTACCAGTAATTATAAATGAAAAGAATGGGTCTTGTTAACCAAATTCCACTGCTCATTTTATGAAATATATATTATTATGTATGTTTAGTGCTATGAATGACAAACTATGAGGTGCCCGAGAATGGGGCCTTACAAGCGGGTGCAATATTATCCTAAACAACTAACATTGTCACGACTTGGTATGTTGTGGCGGAAGGCAAACAAAGTAACATAGTCGGCTTCGATTGCGAAATCAGTATGGTTATTACTTATGAAATTAGATTAGTTGTATATTTTGATGCCTTACTTATATTTTACAACTGTGACTATTTATGTTAAATGCAAACGCTTGAACTCACCAGCCATCATGTTAACATTTTTGTATCCTTTTCTCAGGTTGTTATTAGCAGCTGTGTTTAGGCACTCACAAGTTGAGCATGGCTTTGAAACATTCATCTTTTTACATTTGGTTTTTATTGCATACTTCCAAATAATGGTTTGGACATGTGTTTTGCGCCTTTTACATTTCTAGTACTTGGTTTGATTTATTTACCAAACGCTTCTATAATACTTCAAACTCTAAGTTATTTTTTTTAAAATGTTACATATATAGTCGTTCTGAGTAACTAATGACTTGGATGCTGGTTTGTTTACACGCCTCGTGGTAAAACCCCGCACGTGAATTTTCAGGGTGAGACACTATACAAGCTTGATTAAGCTTTGTATAATCCACATCAAGCTTCCCAAAAATGGTATGAGACATTATCATTATTTCTCCTTCAACACTGGTATGAATGGGGAAAGATTGATGACTTTTTTCCTCAAGAAGAGACGACATTAACTGTTTCTTATCTAGATTTATATGGATAATATTATCTTTAGCTCAACAAACAAACATCTCTATAAAAAATTTGAATAGTTGATGCATTCCAAGTTTCAGATGAGTGCAATGGGCTAACTCACTTTCTTCTTGGGGTTGCAAGTGAAGCAAACAATGATGGGATCTATATCAATCAGTCAAAGTATGTTGACTCTATGTTGAAGAAGTTTCATCTTACAAATTGTCAGTCTATTAAAACTCTAATAGCTACCAAATTGAAGATAGCACCAGATCTATATGGAAAATCTATGGATCAAACTCACTATAGTTCTACGATTGGTTTTCTCATGTATCTTATTGCTAGTAGCCTTAACATTATGTTTGGAGTTTATTTATGTGTGCTAGATATCAGACAGGCCCAAAGGAATCATATGTCGATTCTATAAAACGCATCTCTAGATACTTGAATGGCAAACTAGCACTTCATTTATGTCATCCTAAAGAACGTGACTTCAACTTATATGTATACACAAACAGTGATTATGGAGGCTGTAACTTCAATCGGAAGTCCACATCTGGCGGTTGTCATTTCCATGGTCCAAGGCTAGTGTCATGGCAGTGCAAGAAGGAAACAGATGTGTTAGTTTCAACTAAAGAAGCTAAGTACATTGTAGCATCCCCTTATTGTTCTTAAGTTTTCTAGATTCAAAACTAGATGCTTGATTATGGGTTTAGTTTCTTGCACACACCAATTCATATTGATAATACAATTGGTATGTTTATAACTAACAACCTAGTACAACACTAAAAAACAAAGCACATTGAGATGATATATCACTTTTTGGGGATTATGCTGAAAAATATTTAATCAAGTTGATTTAAATTCATACTGATAATCAACAGCTAGCTAATATATTTCTATGGCATTTTACCCTAGCAGGGTTGAATTCTTAGTATAATCAATTAGCCTGACTAATATTGAATAAAAAATCAAAAAATAAAATAATTTGATTATTTTCTTGACACATTACATCTTTTTCATTAAAGTAATATCTAAAAGCCAAAAACATTCATAATTAAAGAAAAATCCAAAAATAAGTCTTTATTTTACAATGCTATCTTTCACACTTAATAAAAACTAATATGACTTATTTTTTGATGTGTGAGTAGGCTTAACTTCAATTAGAAGATACATGCTTTGTGATGAACTAAAACTCATTTTGTACTATGAAGCCAACATCTTAAGGTATGGGTAAGTATTAACATATCCAAGCAGGTGTGTTTAGTTAGCTAAACACACCAGGTAATGATACTTTATGAAGTCTCATTAACATGTATTTGCTTATCCTTTTTTGCTAAGCAAAGAGCTGGGTAAACAAAATACAAAGTGTTGATGCCTAAGATCCAATAAGAATCC
>BJCO01744129.1:0-11018 GCA_018326465.1 Flaveria floridana | reverse complement strand
ATCTCTCAGGCAGGGATCTGAGGAATTGGTTGTTCATCTGGCTGTTTGAATACTCTTGTTTAACCATTTTCAGCTCAGAAATCAAACATGAGAATCGCTCAAACTGTTGAGTCAGAGTCTCGCCCTTCCTATGAGAGAATGTCTTATATTGTTGGGTGAGGATTTCCCTAGTGTTTGCTAAGACCTCATCAGTTCCCCCAAATTGTTCTTTCAAAGCAACCCAGAGGACATGAGCAGTTTCATGATGCATAAGCCCTGAATAGATTTCATTAGGTAGTGCCATGGCTAAAATTCCATGGGCTTTAGCATCAATCTCGAACAGCTTTAGATCATCATCCGAATATTGATCAGGTTTCTTCGGAACCCTCTCATTTGTCTCCAGAAGACTCACCATAGGCTTGTATGGTCAATGCACCATAGATTTCCAACAACCAGCGCTGTTGATAGAGAGGTGATGGAGCATACGTCGTTACCATATGTTATACTCACTCCTAACAAGCATCGGAGGCTTTGTTGAGGAGCCAGCATTGTAAGGATCATTAGTTGGTGTCGCCATTTCACAAATTCAAGCAAATTCAATGTAATTTCAGTAAATCTAGCTTAAAATCACGTAGAACCTCAAATTTATTGGCCAGAAGCAGGAGAAATTCAAACTCTATAACCAATTCTTGCAAATTTGCTAATTCGATCAAACGTAGATATCAAAAGAGCAGTTTCAATGATCAATTGTTAAATCGATCAATGATTAACCGGATCTGATACCATTTGAAAGGATCTCATCATCTAGTTTGATCAATTAGATTTGATTCGCAGCGGAATAGTATACGAATTAGATCAAATTCAAGCAAGAACACAAGTAATATAGCAATGAAACAGTACGGTTATAGAGAGAGACGATATTTCTGCCAAGAGGTATATTTTCATTCAACGCACGCTTCGGCAAGTTTACAATTAGGTCATCTTTCATTTTATAGGGAAAGATGACGTCAGCTGATGTCACTTGACAGTGACATCTAACTGTTATTACAATCAACTACTGAAAGAAACTAAACTACTAAAGATGTCTTACAACAGCTGACATCTTCTTACAAAAGCTAAGTGTTAACTAACACTATAACTACTGAAATAAAACTACTGAAGCTATAACGTCTGAAGAACATGCTCTTCATACGTTTTACATTAAGACAACTACTGATAGAAAACTACTGAAACAGAAAAGAACACTAATGGAAGGAAAACCATCACAACAACTGAAGAATACTTCTTCAGCTATAGTGACAACCTCTGATGACTTGATCTTCAGACTTTATTCTTCAGTACAAGTCTTTAGTCTTTGTCTTCAGTACTTGTACTTCAGATGTTGTCTTCACTACTTGTACTTCAGTCTTTGTTTTCAGTACTTGTACTTCAGATGTTGTCTTCAGTCTTTCTACTTCAGCTGATGAAGTCTTCAGTACATTGATCTTCAGCTGATGAAGTCTTCAGATGTTGTCATCAGCTGATGAAGTCTTCAGCAGTTGTTGTGATGTCTGTGGGACTTAAAGGTTTTTCTGATCTGGCTCATTGGTTCTTTTGGTCCAATAATAGGGATGAAGAGAATAGCGAGGCTACACTTGGGTTGGGCTTAAAAGTTAATATTTCAAAACCAATTCACTCTAAAACGGTTCATCATCAAAATCTCAGCAAAATGAAAGTAAAAGGTAGTAAAAATGTAAAAACAATACAATTTGTCAAAGAAGATGAGAAACCTAAAGTTGAGAAGCAAAAGACAAAATCTAGCCCACTTTCTTCCCCACAAAAAAGATCTCCAAGACCATTTAAAGAGAGATCATTTTATAGTTGTGGAGAATGATGACATATTTCTCAAAATTGTCCTTACTATCAGACACCAAGAAGGAAAGTTGAAATGTTTCATGATAATAAACCAAGATCGGTTACCCCTCCCAAACACCAAAGTCAACACAGACAAGCCCCTAGTAAAGTTGTGTTAACTAAGGAAACACTTAGGGAGGAAGTTATACAAAAAGTTTAAACAATAAACCAGTCATCTGTTTATCATAAACAGGCCTTACACAAAACTAGTTTGTGGAAAACTAAATCAACAGGTGTGTCTGAAAGTGAGGAAAATCTGAGGAAGAATGTATCTTCATCTTCCGAAGGACATTGGCCGGAGTTTGTGATGTGTGATGCCTCTGGGAAACCCAATCCAGTTAAGGCTTGGGTCCCACTCCTGAACTAATCATTTCTGTTTATATGCAGGTTGTCCACTACAGCTCTATCACTAACACCTAGATTATTGATACTGGGGCATCCAGGCATATGAAAAGAAATTTGTCTCTCCTTTTCAATATTAAAGAAATTAAAGACGGACACGTATCGTTTGTGGGAAATAAAGGAGGTTATATCATAGCTCAAGGTGAAGTGGGAAATGAGAAAGTGAAATTTGATAAGGTCAACTATCTTCAACAACTCGAGAATAATTTACTCTCAGTTTCTCAAATCTGCGACAAGGGATTCAAAGTTGTATTTGATAATAAGAGATGTTACATTCTAAAGAAGGAGTACGTTATCACTGAGGAGAAAGTTCCAATGTCAGCTTCAAGATATAACGACTTGTATGTCTTGGATATGTCAAAAGCCTCCACAACTGAATCTGCTACTCAATGCTTCTTGTCTAAAGCCATAGAGAGGAATTCTACTTCTTGGTATAGGAAAAAGGGTCACATCAATCCCAAGAAGATGAATCATTTGGTTTAAAATAATCTGGTTGTAGGTGTTACCGTCCAGAACTTTCATCTTCTAGATTTTTGTGTATCGTGCACGAAAGGGAAACAGACAAAGAAATCTCACAAATCTAAGAAAGTTAAATCTATTAAGATTCCACTGGAGCTGTGTCATATGGATCTGTTTGGCCCTGTTAGTACTAAAAGCATTACAGAAGATTGGTACTGTTTTGTGGTCATTGATGACTACTCACGATTTTCCTAGGTTATGTTTCTTAAAGCCAAGGCAGAGATGCTTGAATCATTCAAACATTTAGTTACTACTCTGGAGTCTCTATATAAGTTGAAAGTGAGGAAAATACATTCACACAATTGGACAGAATTCATGAATCAGTGGATGGAGGCATTCTACCGAGATAAAGGGATTGTTCATCAGTTCTCTTCTACTTACACTCCACAGATGAATGGATTTGTTGAACGCAAGAATCGAAGCTTGATTGAAACTGCGAGGACAATGTTGTTAGATTTGAAGCTGCCGATTCAATTCTGGAATGAAGTAGTGGCTAATGCATGCTACACACTTAATCGGGTCTTAGTGGTTAAACGTCATGGTAAAACTTTTATGAGTTGCTCCAAAAGCGTAAACCGAATATGGAGTACCTAGAACCATTTGGAGCTCCTTGCATGCTATTAAAGAAGACTCGAATAGGAAAGTTTAGTGAGAAGGCAGAGGAAGGCATCTCTCTAGGATACAATATACCAGACAAACAGGTTTATAACAACACAACTGGTCAAGTTAAAGTGTGGTGCAACGTCGATGTTCAAAGATACACCACACCCCTTGCTGGAAAAGGTCCATCATTCTTCTTTGACTACGATGGATTTTTCAAGTCCTTCAATCTTCCTCCTGCATCTTCCGATGATGAAGTGGCTGCTTAAATGATATATGATGTTTTGAACTCTCCTAATCTAGACTCAAGCACTACTACTCAAATCGATGGTGCTTCTGGATCGTCAGGGGCAGATCTAGAGGGAAGTGACAATTCCTCAAATGATGAGGAGATTGAAAATGAAAATATGACCAATGAGGAATGTCAGCCCAGATGAAAGTACACCAGCTACAGATGAACCAGTGATTCCTAACCTTGATAATGAAGTAGTTGTTCCTACAACTCTAGTGACAAGGATTAGTGTTAATCATCCCCAGACAACATCATGGGGGACCTTCTCTTAGGTGTTCAGACCAGAAATCAGCTGTACACAGCTGACTACACTGCAGTGACGGAAAAAGGATACCTACATGATAAGGCATATAAGTGTTTTGTTTCTCAATTTGAGCCCAAGTATGTAAGTGATGCCTTGAAAAATGAGCCATGGGTAAATGCGATGCTAGAAGAACTTCTGCAATTTAAGAAGCTCGGAGGTTGGACACTAGTAAAAAGACCTATGGGTGGAAAGGTCATTGGCACAAAATGGGGTCTTCGTTGCAAGAAAGATGATCAGGGGATCATCATTAGAAACAATGCACGATTAGTAGTTCAAGGGTTTAGACAAGTTGAAGGCGTGGACTACAATGAGGTATTTGCACCAGTGGCTATGATATAAGCAATTAGGATCTTCCTAGCCTATGCATCCAACATGAAGATCAAGGTGTATCAATTGGATGTGAAAAGTGCATTTCTACATGGTGAAATCCGTGAGACAGTATACGTCAGTTAGCTAGAAGGTTTCGAAGATCCTTATCATCGAGACAGAGTTAAGAAATTGGATAAGGCTTTGTATGGGCTACATCAAGCCCCTCAAGCCTGGTATGGGAAGCTCTCCACACACCTGTTGAAACATGGTTTTTGAAGGGGAGTAATTGACTGCACGTTATTCATCAGAGAAAACGATGGTGATTTACTACTCGTTCAGATATACGTGGATGACATAATCTTCGGTTCCAAAAACGAAGCTTTATGTAAAGAATTTGGATCGGTGATGTAAGCTGAATTTCAAATGAGTGCCGTAGGTGAGATGAAGTTCTTTCTAGGATTACAGGTGGATCAGACACCCAATGGAATCTTTCTACATCAGACCAAATACGCGGGGAACATTTTGAAACGGTTTGATATAGAAAATGTAATAATTGCTTGTACCCCTCTTGCCACGAACCATGATGTGGCACCTGATAAAAATGGAGATTTAGTAGATGCCACCATGTATCATGGAATGATCAGATCTCTAATGTATCTCACGGCTTCTCATCCTGATATCATGTACGCCATGTGTTTATGTTCAAGATATCACTCAAAGCCAAAATTAAATCATCTAATTAAGGTGAAACAGATCGTTCGTTATCCGAAGGGTACTCCAACACTTGGGTTGTAGTATCCTTATGATCATAACTTTGAACTTACAGCTTACAGTGACTCAGACTATGGTGGATGCAAGATTAACTACAAGTCCACATCTGCGGGATGTCAATTTTTTGGAAGGCGTTTAGTCACCTGGAAATGTATGAAGCAGACGTCTGTTGCTCTGTCAAAATGTGAAGTTGAATGTTGCTGCTGCAAGTTGTTGTTCTTAAATCATCTAGATAGAATAGCAAACGCGGGACTACGGTTTGCAATTTACTAACACCCCTATCTTTGTTGATAATTCTGCTGCCATAGTTGTAACTAAAAATCCGGTACAACATCCCAAAACCAAACACATCGGCATTAAATATCACTTCATACATGATTGTTTTGAAAAAAATTTAATCGATGTAATTAAAATTAACACGGATTTTTAGCGCGCCAACCTCTATTCAAAAGCTTTTGATAAACTGAGATTTTACTATCTATTAGAGGTTAGTGGCGTAAATAAGAAAGAGGATGTGATTCCGAAGGAGTCGAGTTCATAGTCCGTCCATATATTTCTTAGTTTAATTTTTCTGTCAAATTTACTTTATTTTGTTTTTTTCTTTTTTCTGTCTTAAAAAATATCAAAAACATAAAAAGATTTTCTGTTTTAGAATTTTAGGAGGAAAATAGTTTGAGTTTCAGTAGTTAGTATTTAATTACTTTAAAAAAAAGGGCGGGTAGGTAAGCCGAAAAGCAACAAAATCAAATCTGAGAAATTGATTCAGTACATTGAAAAATGATAGTACATAGGCATCTTATCATTTGGGCCACCAAAAATGAAAGTCAAAGAAAAAATTATAAGTCTGAGAAGTCAAAGCCTAAGAAGTTGAAAAATGATAATAATCTAGTATGTTACTGCAATTAATTTGAGAAAGTAGATCTAGGGGTTGGAAGTCCATTATATGATGTGTTGGTAGATTCAACACAATAGATTAGTAGACATCATTGGTGAGTAACACAAATTAAATCACTTAACAAGTTGTGGGTTCCCATCCTATCCCTGGTCTGCACAATCAACAATAAATCTCCAACAAGGGGTGAATAGCAAAGAGAAAGCCACAAACGTACGCGAATGACCAAAACTATGAGCAAAGCACATCACAAATGTGAAACACAATCAAGTTAATGACAGATGTCATTGCTGCATTAAATAAAATTGCTCTAACAAGAAGATAAGTTGTGTGCCTATCCGCTATGCGATGGCACTGACCTGAGGATAAGCATAACCTATATATTCTAATAATTCAATATTGTTTGGGCCTCTCTGCTGTGCGATGGCACTGACCTGAGGCTTAGAATCTCTTTGAAAGCTCTTAGAATAGTTTCTTCTTGATAAAAATCCGTAGACCACTCAAAAATCTCCTGAGGAAGGTTGATTACCATATAAGCGTGGGATCCGCAAATGCCTGTTCACTTAATACACCTAAATAATCTCAAATGTGTGTCAAAAATCTGTGTATGGATTTATGTGGACAAATATACTGACAATCATCGTGGAAGCATCTCCCGATGGTCAAAATCAATGTGTGCTATAAAACAGCTCTAGCATGATTTCATGTTAGTGCCTTTGACTCTTAGATGAAAGAGACTAAGTGTAATGTATATATAATTCTCTTTGTTATTGTCATAAATATAAAAGGTCCTAAATGATTATGTTTTATGCATGTCTGATTATATATGTTTCTTTCTAGAAATGATGAAAATGTTTAAAGTTGTTTTACTCAGGAGGAGAAATCATTTAATTGAAGTTAAAATGTTTTCAACCCTTCTGAAATGAAAAACACAAAAATTTGTCTTTATTCAGTTTATTTAAAGTTTTTCCTGTTTTAGTTGTTCATATTGAGTCGATGTCGGACTATGTAACAAGACTGAACTCTGTGAATGTCACAAAATGAACCAAATGTTAACTATGAAAAGCTTGTTTCTGGAAGATAAAAGGATCATGTCTGAGGAGATCAAACGGTTTTCATTTAAAAGGATCACGTCTGAGGTGATCAAATGGTTTTCATTTAAAAGGATCATATGTGAGATGATCAATTGTCAAAATGTCAATTATCAAAGATAAGTATGTGAATTAATGGAACAAACAAAGTGAAATTCACTAGAATGACCCAATCGCACAATTGGACCATAAGTTTGGCCCAATCGCACGATTGAACCATAAGTATGGGCCAATCACATGAGTGGACCACAAGTATGGCTTAGTCGCATGACTGGACCATGAGGATGGCCGAGTCGCATGATTGGCATCCTCAGTATGAACCAATCGTATGATTGGTTGAATGCGTATAGGTCATTCGTAGGACCGAACTTCAGTCGAACATATGAACCATGCGTATGGGTCCAGTCACACGACTGAAACTCACAACAATATAAATGGTAGTTCAGTCGGTCGTAGCCCTATACTTTATTTCAAATTCTCTCAAATACCCGGCTACATAGAGGACCCCTCTTTGAATTTTTCTTTGCGAACTCACCTGATTTCTCATTGCTAACGGATATAGATTCATCTACAGGTACAGTGAAGATGAAATCAAGGCACATGATAACGTTAAATCAACCCATAGTATCCGAATGATTTAAGACTTGAACCGAATCAAATAACCCTAAAATTGGACATCTAAATGGATTTAAAAGTGTACTAAAAGATCATAGGTATAACAACGGGTCTTTACGCGTCTAATGAATCTAATCTTGATGTGAAAATGACTGTTTTGACAAAGATTCAAAATCTTGGACTCGCACAGTGTGTATGCGACAGGACATACTGATGAACTTCAGTCGCACGATTAAGCTAGACGCATGATTCAATCCCACGATTGAATCAATCGGTGAATTAGTCGCACGACTGACTCAACCGCATGTCATGGCACACGACTAAGCTTAATCTGATATTATCTGTTCAAACTCAAATGCTCTGTCTCATGAATGGGTCTAACATGTTTGTTGCTTGTGTTGCAGTGAAATGGCTGATAGATGGACTATGAGCACTAAGCACAACATCTGTGCTTATCTCAACATGACTTCCAGGAATGCTTCAGATTTTTTTGGGATTATCAAGTTCTTATGACGATCCAGGATATACCATGCTAGATCTACTCCCTGCATACCTTAGCTCTCACTATAGCAGACATTCTGGGAGAATGCTGTTGTTGACCGATCTATCGAGCCATTTATGATTCGGTGCTCTATTTTTGGAGAGGATATAGATATCAGGGAGGATGACTTAAGGAGAGTGTTGGATTTGGGTGATTACACTAACCATCCCACCAAGCTACTTCCCATGACTGTGAGGGGATGCTTTCTACAGATTAAATACATCAGTGACATCAATATCAGCGTGCTTAACAAGAGCAACATATTCCCGCCTTTCAAATATATGGTACATGTGATTCTTAAGTGCATAGCCTCACGACGCGGTGGTTTCGATGAGATGAGCAACCGGATTCAGAACGTGTTTGTTATGTTAGTGCTCAACCACCCATTCGGTTTCTCCAAGATGTTCTTCAATTACATGAGGGAGAACATCGAGGCTAAGGGGAAGGAGGGATTCTGCATGTATCCTTGGTTTCTACAGCTCATCATCAACGAGAAGCTACCAAACCTGCCCAAGCTTAAGGATGATAAGGTGTCACTGGAGGTAATGGATGACACCACTTTAGGCAGGATGAAGGTGTACAGGGGAAAGCAGGTTAAGACCCCAGTGAGGAGGTTATTCGGTCATCCAACTAACATTGCCTATGTAGCGCCAGCCATGAAGCATGAAGAAGTGGTGCCATGATGATAGTGACTCTGATGTTGAGCATGTTATGATTCCGGATGATGACAAGGATGATGATGATGACCAGTATCATGGTTAAGGTGGTAGAGATGAGAGCTCGAATCAATCCAGAGCCACCGACACGTCTACTATTCCACCACCACCTCAGTAGAGTAGCTCTTCAGCTCCTGGTGGATCTAAGCAAGCTGCCATCAGGAATTTTGATCTGGATGAAGAAGAGGATGGATCGGAGGAGGAGCCTCTTATGAGGTAGGTCGGCAGCAAGTGGGTAGCCACCAAGAAAGGAAGGGAGATGGTTGGTAACCGCAAGGCTGGGTCAAAGGGTATCGATACTGAAGAGAGTGATCCATCATATACACCCGACCAACCCATCAACCCAGGGGAGCCCTGATAGCTAAGGGGTCTAGGAGGAAGAGAATGGCCCCACCTCATGTAACAAAGGGGAAAAGACAGAAGATCATCCTGTTGAGCTCTTCCACCACCACAACCACTACCACCACCACAGCTACCAACACCACAGCTACCACCACCACAGCCACCACCATCAACATACCCAGCACCACACCCACATCTTCCTCACCCTTTATACCCAGAACCTCCCTTCCATAATCCATTCCCATTCCTACACCCATTTACACCACATCCACAACTACCCCAACCATTCCCTAAGCCGGAACTTCCACCCAATTCCCACCTCCACAGGGCACTACTCTACCCACTGTTGGGTTAGAGGAACAACTGGCAAGCCTTAACAGGCTAGTGCTCAAGCTTTTGGCAACAGATGATCTTAGGTCAAACTAAATGAATCAGCTGATGACGGTTAATGCAGCACAGGGCAAGCAAATTGTCAAGCTCACTGAGCAGAATGAAGCTCATGAGAGAGCTTTAGTTCGAGCTCACAAGGCCCTGCAAGCTCAAAATGAGTTAGTGCTGGCATCCGCCAAGAGGATTAAGAGGTTGGAAAAGAAGAACAAAAGATAATGTTAAGGCTGAAGGGAAAGAAGAATGAGCCTCTAAAGATAAAGGGAGATGGTGATGATGATGGAGATGATGATGGAGATGATTATGACGATTCCAGTGATGATGAATCTGAGGACGAAGGTGATGAGGTGGAAGTTGGTGATAGTGGAGAGGGGAAAAATAAGGACGATAATGAGAAGGACGAACATGCAGGTGATTCTAATGCATCAGCCTTAACTCAATCAGCGAGGGAAAGGCGCACTAAGAAGAATCAAGATCAAGGAACCTCATCCTGAGCTCCTCAAGCTGATCAGCCTCATGTTCAAGAGATAAGTAATGATTAAGAAAGTTTATGTATATTGAAGCTTTTTGTAACTTGAACTTTGTACTACATTAATGTAAATAATGATAATTTAAGTTTAATGTCTTGATTATTCATTAATGTTTGATTTGTTGATCGTTCTATCAAACATATGAAACTCAACAGGCCGATGACTACGATGTCGCTCCCCTTCAGCAAATTAAGACTCAACTTACCATGATTCTTGATTTGCAAGGGATTGTCAGACGGTCAGTGACTTACACTCCAGAAGAAGGGGAGATCATCCATGATCTATCAGATGAATAGCTCATAGAGATATTCAAACTGAACCCGGACGAGATAGTCAAAGATGCTCCTAAAAAGGAACAATCATATCCTCGTTTTCCAAACACTTTCTAAGATGAGATACGTGAATGTCGGGTGAATTCCACTTAACTCATCTGGCAACTCCAACCTATAGGCCACCTCCCCTACTCGAGCAAGGATTCGGAAAGGGCCTATATAACGCGGGCTCAACTTGCCCCGCTTTCTGAACCGAATGATACCCTTCCAAGGTGAGACCTTCAACATAACCCGGTCACCTACCTGGAACTCAATCGGTCTACGTCGTTTATCAGCATACGACTTCTGTCTATCTTTGGATGCCTTCATGTAGGCCTTGATCTTTTCAAGCTTTTCAGGCGTAGCCTCAATCACTTCGACGCTCCCCAATTCCTTCTGACCAATATCACCCCAACAAGCGGGTGTCCTGCATCTCCTACCGTATAGCATCTCATAGGGTGGCATGCCAATACTGGCATGATAGTTGTTGTTGTATGAGAATTCAGCTAACGGTAAGTGGTCAT
>BJCO01744128.1:0-17439 GCA_018326465.1 Flaveria floridana | reverse complement strand
TTTTTGTGATGTAATGCAATTATAGTGTTTTGTAATAGTTAAACGTATTGTATTACTTTGCAAAAGTTGTCATTAAAATATAAGAAATGGTTTTAATTAATTTCCGCTGTGATGTTTTAAATAATTGTATGTTTTATGTGTGATGAATGACCAACTGTGAGGTGCCCGGGAACGGAGCCTTACAAGTTGGTATCAGAGCCAAAGTTTAAGTGAAATAGGTAAATATTTTCAAAAGAAACCTAAACTTAAACTGGGAATGGGACAAAGGGAAGGGATGCCAGTCCAAGTAGCTACGTGCCATCATGTATTTTCTTTAATATTAACCGGTATTATTTGCGCTTGTTATTTGATTTGTTCGCCCAAAGTAGATTTAGATACTGATGTAGTCAGGATAGGAAATGCTTGGGGTATGAAGAGTAATGTAAGTGGCTAATCACAACTGGCCACTATAATTAGGAACTTACTATACTTGACATAAACTGAGCTATTACCTTGAACGATCATGTTAGTGTTTGAATCTTATAGTGATTAGGAATGGCTGGAGGTAGATCTTCTAAGGCTTCATGAGGTGGAGTACAGGGTGGACGTGGTGCTTAACCACGAGTCACAAGAGGGAGGCCTCGGGTTGAGAAGGTGACCCTTGAGGCGCCTAAGACCCCTCATCCAGAGGGTGGTGATGAGAGTTCTAACTTGAGATCCTCGGTGAAGGAGGCCGTGGTGGAGGAGGTTTATCAGGTCATGTAGACGATCTTGCCGTCTGTAGTGACCGAAGTGATTAAGGTTATTAAAGAAGGAGAGAGGAGGGATAGGAACAGGTCCTTGGGAGGGGGAGAACAACCCGAGACCAAGACGGTTAACCCTACTGATGAGGAGGAGGAGGAGCCTGTGCTAGAAGCAGCACAAGGCTATAACTATAGGGCATTTCAGAGATACAATCCCCCTACCTTTGATGGTAATGGCAATGTTGCTGCTGCTCACCAATGGGTGAAGGAGATGGAGGCTGTTCTGGAAATCAGCGAGTATCGGAGGACCAGAAAGTGAAGTTTGCCACCCATTCGTGTATGGACTCGGCTTTATGCTGGTGGGACAACATTGTCCAAGCCGAGGGTAGTAGGGCGATTGGTAGAATAAGGTGGAGTGAGCTAAAGAAGTTGGTGATTGAGGAGTTCTGTCCTCATCAGGAGTTGGACAAGGTGGAGAGAGAGTTCCTACAGCTGGTGGCGGGAACCATGACACATTAGCAGTACACCACCAAGTTCAATGAGATGGCACGGCTGGTGCCGGATCAGGTAACGCCCCTGTCACGGAAGATTAAAAGACATATTCAGGGCTAGCTGGAGGATATCCACAGGCACATGATCGCCGCCCGACCAAGTACGTTTAGGTCGGTGGTTGACTTGGCTGGGAGGTTGTATGATGAGAGGGAGGTGATGGTGGTTGAGGGGAAGAAGACGAGTGGTGATGACCGGAGCCGGAAACGGTTTGGGCGTGGTGGCTTCACCCCGAATAACAAGGATGCGAGGATGGATGATCGACGAGTGATTGCCGCAGGCTCAGGAGTGAAGAGATACGGGAAGTGTGGAAAGGAGCACGCTAGTGAGTGCAGGCTGGGGCTTAACGTATGTTCAAGTACGGGAAGCCCGGTCACATCTCTAGAGATTGTAGAGCGGCGAGGTGCTTCAACTGTGGTGAAATAGGCCACATGAGTAGGGAGTTCAAGAAGCCGAGGGCAGAGAGTTCCGAAGCGGGGAAAAAGACCGGGACTGAGGGGCAAAGGGCGAGCGCCGGAGCATTCACGATGACCAGAGAAGAGGCTAGGACGGACCCCGATGTTGTGTCAGGTACGTTTCTAGTAAATCAAACTCTTGCTTCCGTGTTATTCGATTCTAGTGCTAGTAGGAGTTTTATTTCTATTACTTTCTGTGATAAGTTATCTGTTAGTAGTAGATGTATTAATGAGCCCTGTGATGTAGAAACTGCAATTGGTAAGCCCACTAGAATTAGTGACGTGAAAGAGGACTGTGCCATAGAGTTAGAAGGTCATAGGTTTGCTGCTAAGTTACATGTGATGCCCCTAGGTGGATTTGATGTAGTACTAGGGATGGATTGGTAAGCAACCTATGAAGCGAACATTGTGTGTCGTAAGAAGATGATTAGACTGACAGCGCCTGGCGGGAGTTCGGTGGCGATATACGGTTATCGAGTTACCATGATTCCGAAAGTGATTTCGATGGCGGTGGCGGGAAAGTGCATGAGGCGTGGATGTAGTGCTTATCTGGTCTACGTGAAGGATGTGGACATGTCAATACCATAATTGTCCGATGTGCCGGTGGTGTGTGACTTTCCTGATGTGTTTCCAGAGGACTTACCAGGTGTGCCACCAGATCGCGAAATCGAATTTCGAATTGACTTGATACCCGGTGCTCAGCATGTCGCTAAGGCACCGTATCGGTTGGCTCTGACTGAGATGAAGGAGTTGATGGAGCAACTGCATGAATTGCTTGATAAGGGTCTCATCAAACTGAGTGTCTCCCCTTGGGGTGCTCCGGTCTTGTTCGTGAAAAAGAAGGACGGTAGCATGAGGATGTGTATCGATTACCGTGAGTTGAACAAGTTGACGGTGAAGAATCGGTATCCATTACCGAGGATTGATGACTTGTTTGATCTGCTCCAAGCTGCCAGTTGGTTCTCGAGGATAGACCTTCGATCTGGCTACCATCAATTAAAGGTGAAGGAGCAAGACATTCCTAAAACAGCTTTTCACACGCGTTATGGACACCACGAGTTTCTCGTTATGTCTTTCGGTTTAACTAACGCGCCAGCTGCCTTTATAGACCTGATGAACCGAGTGTGCCAGCCGATGTTAGATAAATCAGTGATAGTATTTATCTATGACATCCTAATTTATTCAAGGAGCGATGAAGAGCATGCCGGCAACATTCGGGAAGTGTTGGAGACCTTAAGAAAGGAGAAGATGTATGCTAAGTTCTTCAAGTGTGCTTTTTAGTTGCGCGAGGTGCAATTTCTGGGTCACGTGGTAAATGCTAAGGGAATCATGGTGCACCCGGCAAAGGTTGAGGGCGTGATGCAATGGAAGTCTCCCAAGACGCCATCCAAGATCCGTAGTTTCTTGGGATTGGCGGGCTACTATAGGAGATTTATTTAAGATTTTTCCAAGATAGCCTCACCTTTGACAAAGTTGACTCGCAAGGATGTGAAGTTCGTGTGGGGTCGAGAACAGAAGAATGCTTTCGAGGAGTTAAAGGCGAGATTAACACAAGATCCTGTCTTGACATTACCCGAAGGTAGTGAAGACTTAGTCGTCTGAATAGTACCCAACCGCCTAAATAGGCCCGTGCGTCTAAAGTGAAAAGTGACTAAGTGTTAGGCCCAAACGCCTGAATAGTTTCCATGCGTCTAAATAGACCCATGCGTCTAAGTGAAATGAGACCAAGTGTTAGGCCCAGACGCCTGAATAGTGTCCATGCGCCTAAATAGGCCCACGCGTCCAAGTGAAAAGTAACTAAGTATAAGTCCAGACGTCTGCATAGTGACAAAACGTCTGAACATGGTAGAAACGCCCAAATAATGCCCATGCGCCTAGACACTTAGAATATTTTCCGAAATTTCAGGAAAAGCAGAAAGTCTAGGGTTTGACCAAAGTTGACTTATGAGTAATGATTACCCATTTTAAGCATGATTATGGGATGTTTTAGGATTATTGGATTTACGAATGATGTATGGTATGTATAACATGTTATCTTTTGATGATGATTAAAGGTATTCATATTATATTATAAAATACGTTATATATTATGTTATTACTTTACGTAGTATGACAAACGAACGGAAGAACATAAAGAATAACGTAATGAAATGAAAGATAACAATGATGAAAAGTAAAATGTAATGAATGAAAGAATGGATTGCAAGCAAATGAAATGAGGTGCACGACCATGTTGTCGTTAGCTCAACTGTGATGCGGGTTAGCTACCCTAAAGGATACACATAGGGTCAATCATTGAGATTGACAAGACCCTTTGGTATGTCCTAGGTGACTGGATCAGCTTCGTGCACAATGTTCATGGTTTAATTACCACAGGTCCAGCATCAGCTTCGTTTACAATGTTCGGGGTAGGACCAATTGGTTTGAATGAATGGGAGAGATGACTTTCCCTAGGTGACTGGATCAGCTTCATGCACAATGTTCATGGTTTAATTACCACAGGTCCAGCATCAGGTTCGTGCACAATGTTCGGGGTATTGTTCATCAATCCATATGAATGTAAAAGAATGACGTAACGTACTAAAGAAAGAATGAAAGAAAGTAAAAAAGTACGAAAGTAAAAAATGATATTGAGTACATTATGAAGGAATGAGAATGAAAGTAAGAGAATGTTAACGAAAAGCATGAAATGAAAACATGCTATGAATATGATGGTGAATGATGAATGTTAATGAAAGTTAAAAGTAATATTCTCTATCTATACGTATAACGCATGACCGCGTATGAAAGTAAAGAAAGGTTATATTGAAAGTAAAGTATTTTATTTATAAAACTAGAACTCAATCAGTAATGCTGACTTTTATGTGTTTTCCAGTTGGCAGGTAATAGTTACAGAGGATGGCACGGGGTAGCTACTTGGTATTTTTGGGATGACAACCATTAGGATAACAATGACATTTTTGTGATGTAATGCAATTATAGTGTTTTGTAATAGTTAAAAGTATTGTATTACTTTACAAAATTTGTCATTAAAATATAAGAAATGGTTTTAATTAATTTCCGCTGCGATGTTTTAAATAATTGTGTGTTTTATGTGCGATGAATGACCAACTATAAGGTGCCCGGGAACGAAGCCTTACATTTTTGTTTTCAGACTCAATCAACATTCTAATGTAATTCCACCTCTCTACTGCATACATGTTTTCCCATAAATGAGTAATCTTTCCACTGAAATCATGTCTAACTGCAGAACAGCCAGCAAATATCCTTGTATTCATTTGTGCCATTTTTTTTATTTCTCTGTGTCTTGGCACATTTGGAATCAGACCGTCTATCAGCATCCGGACAAATCTAGGGTATAGCAACCATTTGTCTTTCTTCAGGGCGATAATGTTCTCAGTCATACAATCAAATATTAGTTTTGCAATGTTAGCCTTTTGACCTCTGCAGAAAATGATCATGGCCCTGGCCCAATAAATATTCATCCCGTCTGATCCTCCCTTCTTATGATCCAAACACATGATAAAGACATGGGCAATATATCTCCATTCCTTTGACAGAAGAGATTTCTTGATTTCCTTCTTTGATCCAAGGGGTGGCCCTTCATACCCTATATTCCTGAATGCTTCTAGAACTTGGGCATCAGACAATACCACCTCTGGTCCACAGTCATCTTCCAAATGCAGTATTTCGGCTATAGTTTCCACTATGATAACAATATCATGACCTTCAATTTTGGCAATAATACGGTTTGGCACTGATCCAATATCATACTCTGTAGATCTCTAGAAATCTCTCACATGTAAATCATAGATGGTATGCATATGTGAGATGGCATAGCATATAGGAGAATGCCTTAGCCATCTAATGCAGTCTCTAAATCCTACAGCTTTATGATTCTCGTCATCTAGTAGAGCAACGATGTTGAACTTATCATCGAACTTAAAGTTAGCCATATTAACTGAAATGGAAACAGTAGTAGGTTACAAATTAATATACATACATAGATATACAAATCAAATTATACAAAATATAAAAGAAGAGTTAAGTTTTGGCTAGTTTCGCTGGCGGCGAAACTGTAATTTCGCTGGGCAAAATAGTTAGTTTCGCTAGGCCAAACCACAAACTCTCAGATACCTAGACATAGATTCGCTAAGTCTTAGGCATTGAGTTATGTGTTTTAGTTATTAATCAGTTTCGCTGACAACTATTTTTGTAATTTAACCTAAGTAAAACTATATTTCGCTAATTCTAATATCTGGAAGACAACTCGTAAGTGTTCCACGTGCTCTTCAAGCATCCTACTATAGACCACAATATCATCAAGATATACCACCCATGATCTGGCCTAGTCGACCCGATCATGATATTTCACTCATGATCTTTGCTCAAGTTTACACTCAAATTTTATGCCTAGCGAATCTATAGTTTTGCTGAATCTTTCAAGCGAAACTGCCAAAATATGCTTGGACAACACAACATTATAGTTTCACTCGAAACATTGAACTTTCATTCAGATTTAGTGGTCTAGCTCGCAGTTTCGCTGAACGAAACTGCAACCTTTCAAACTCAGTGAATCAATTTCAGACCCACTTTTAGACTGAATAAATGCGATTAAACCTGGGAACAAGGTCGCCTAACTAACCTAAGCACAAAACGGCAGTTTATTTCAACAATAGTCAACAATGCACGATTTGCATTAAAATAGCAACAGAGAAACTAGGTTTTCGTAAATTTGCAGAAAGTGAGACACCCTTCTAACAGTGTGCATTATATACTACCTAGTTTCGCTGTCAACAAAATTATAGTTTCGCCCGTAGTGTCAGTTGGTCACAGATGAGCTTGATTGTCGGCGAATCTATAGTTTCGCTTGGCGAAACTCTGGGCGAAATTATAATTTCGCCCGCAGTTTCACCCTTTTTTTAGTTTATAAGTATATAATAAACGGAAATGAAAATAGAATTTTACTAAAGAAAGTGTTCCAAATTATTATAGCAAAAAAATGAGAAATAAAATACCAAGAAAAATGCAGTGATTGTGAATGGTAGATAAGAATCCGAAATTTGGATAAGATACCAAAACTATAATCTGTTTGTTCCGTATCAAATTTGAACATTCTCTGTCAGTAAACTGGATTACTAATAGTCTTCCTGAACTATTCCTACACTCATTAATAGATTAGTTAGAAAGGGGGACCCAGGCCATCATACTGGTGTTCCATTTTCATCGGTGTACATAACCTGCTTAAGAACACACCCTTGTGAAAAATCATTTATCTTCTCAACCTTTTGTGTTATTTTCCAAATTTGTTTCGGTTCAGTTACTTTTGATTTAAAAGAATTGAATTTAGAAATCATTTTATTTTTAAGACCCGAAGGAAGAGATTTTATTTTTATAACATTGGTCTTTTTTCATCTTTGAATCATGTGAAACTAGCTTCACATGAGAAGGTTTGGATAGATTCTTCTTTATCCAACCATTCAAAGATATGTGCTTTTTACCTTTTGAACCCGAGAAGCAACCTGTTTTATCTTTACCTCCCGAAGCTTGCCTTTGAACCTGTGGATACTTCTTTAGCACATGGCCTTCTTTTCAACATCTAAAGCAAGCCTTGAAAGGCTTTTGGTTCTTTATAGTCCCATGGATAATAGGAGAGGGTGGAGCCTGCTTTGAGGTTGTTACAGCTTGTTAACAACCTTGAAGTTTCTTCTTTTGGATATCAGGAAATTGAACCTTTTGAGGCTTTGTCAATGTGGATTTTTAACTGGGCAGTGATTTGATGTGTGATGTTCCAGGAGCTAAGACCTGAACATTCTTCTTAGAGCCTTTTTGTATGATTGGTGACTTGTTAGACTTAGAAGCAGATTTGTGAAGATCATGGTGGATTGGAGATGAAGATGGTGAGTGCTTCTGTTGAGCTTTCAAGGAATTGCTGGTTTGTTTAACAATTGGAGATGAGATCCGTATAGGTCTTGATTCGACTTTTGGAAGCATTTGACACTTGTTAACTTCAGGTGACTTAATGATCTCCGAATCATCATCAGAGTTTGTCCAATCTTGTATAAATAAGTCAGCTTCCAATGGATCTTGGTTGATAACTCTTGTTATGTCAGTTTGTGTTGTTGAGTAATGATTGCTTGACGATTCCACAGTTGTTCCTTCTTTGACAAGCTTGACTGGAACAAAAAAAGGGATGTTACATGTCTTGAATTTGTTAAAGAAGTTACGGGAAACAACTGATACTGGTTTTGAAGCATCAAAGGTGGAACTATCATTTTGCAAATTAGATCCTTGCTTGATAAGCCCCGAACCTGCAGAAAAATCATATTCATCTCGAACCTCTTTGTGATTAACATAGCTTAAACCTCCATGTAAATTGTTAGTATCTGCAACTTCAATCAAATCATTAGATGTATGAGGTTGAGGCATAGGAGAGTAACAAAGAGTGCTTGTAGGAGGATAAACATACGAAGTTTCACCACATCCCACACCTATTTTGATTCTTGCTCCCTTTTCATACAGAATAGTTCTTCCTGTTTCATCCCTGATATCGTCCATTTGTCAAGTTTAGTTTTAAGCTTGCTAGTCTCAAATTCTGCTAATATGCTCAAAACATTAATCTCGACATTCTTTTCTAAAAGATTTCTTTTTAAAAGATCATTTTCTTTTAAAGATTCTTTTAATTTAATGAACTGTTTGGACTCATTGATTTTAGGTTCTTTGTTTATTAGATTTAACTCTTTTTCATTTTCTATCAATAACCTGTTAGTTTTATAAACACCGAATAGATGAATTTTGCAGATAGGAAAACACATGCCTTGAACTATCTCAAAGGGGAGTCCCATAACTATCTTTTCTGAAGCAAGTGCTTTTTCACATTGACAAATGGGAGTGTTCCTTTTGTACACTTCCTCCTCAGCAGCTCTCTTCTTAGCTTCCTCAGCTTCATCTCCCTCTGGCTTTCTTTCATCCTGAACCTATAACTTTACTTTATCTAGTTCACTATCCTATTGTTTCTGAACTTTACACCAGCTTGCATTCACATCACCAAAACTCTCACTTTGAGTATCACACCTGAATTCTTTGAAAGGATCAAAATTCTCAACAGAATTTTCATCACTGTTCACCACCTTAATCACTAATGCATGGTTTACTTCTTTTTTAGTTTCTTTGATCTCAGCATTTGAAGATCCATCACCAAACTTGTCTGACACGCCTTAACCAGAAGACCCACCATAAGTTCTTTTGCTATCCAAATCAAATGACTTCAGCTTGTTGAGAACATCCATGAGTTTGTAGTCAGCAAAATTTCTTTCCTGCTTTAACAATCTAACTTGTAGACTCCACTGTGGAGGAAGAGAGTCCAGAATTACTGTGACTTGCTCATGGTTCCCTAGCTGGTCATCATATTTCTTAAGATTGCTTGTCACCATCAAAAATCGATCAACAAAATCAGATATCTTTTCATCTTTCATGGTAGCAAAAGAATCAAACTAACTTTGTGCCAATATTAGATTATTAGATTTGAATGAATTAAAGACTTCTGAAAACGCCATTTTTTTCAATAAATTATTTCTTCCCCGAAAAAATATTTCAACCGAATGGTTTCGCTGAAAAATCTATAAATTTGCAAATAATTTCACTGAAAAACCAACAAATTCGCAGCTAAATTCGCTAGCACTTTCGCTCTAAATTCGCTGTTAATTTCAACAGAAGTTTCGCCCAGCAATGGCACACAGATGCTAGTTTCCATGGATAGTTTCACCCGAAAGTAATTTAACATTCATTCAGAAATTAATTTGAAAGCAATTTAGCTAGGTTTGTCACACAAACACCATGAACTTTCGTTCAATGTATGTACTTTCGTTAGGACGAAGAAACCAGATCCAAAAACCAATAATGGCTTAGTTTCGCTGAAAGAAACTTAGTTTCGCCAGGCGAAACTATATAGATTCGTTGATTGAAGCTGTAATTTCGCTGGACGAGTTGTAAATTCACCCAACGTAATTAAATAGCTTTTTCCAGCATGAAATCAGCTCAAACTCATCCAAATCTCAATGGATTTGAGATCTGATGATTCCAATAGCTCCCCACACTAAATCAAGCAATCCTCAATCAATTTCCATATCCAAAACATGCATATCAGATCGAAAACGAATGGAACAGTGACTTGAACTTGAAACCAAACAAAACTCGAATAATCAAGAGCACAATAGCTCTGATACCATATTGTTGGTCCATCAATGATCGAAAAACAATGCAAATGATAAGAAAAAACAATCAAACACCATTGAAATCATTATCTAAACAATAATGTATAGAAAGAGTTTCAAAATATATCCATCATAACCAAACTTGAATCAAACACAAAGAACAAGGCTCAATGATAATGCAAATGATGATTACAGTCAAAATACACAATAAGAACAGTAATGTAAAATAAATATTCTCTGATTAGGGTTGTGCAAAACTTGCTACAAAAGATTATAATGATTCATATATATAGCAGACCTAGTTTCACTAACAGTTTCGCTAGGTACGGAAACTATCCTGACCAGACGCTTAGGGATTACTGAGAAATTTCTTTTTCTGTTTCATGGCAGTTAAAAAGAAATTTCAAGGGAGAATAAAGATTTTACAGGAATTAACAATTTGATTAGGGATGACTGAGAAATGATAGTATGTCTTTTTGGTATGCTTATTTGCATGACTTGTACTTTGTGAGAAATGATAATAAGTGATCTAGATGTCTTTATCACTTAAAATTCTAAAATCTAGAAAAGGCAGTTTCATTATATGATTTGCTTGCTAGGCTCAGCCCGAAAATGAAGAAAACAGTAATTCTATAGCCTAACTAAAGCTTTAAAACTAGGTGATAAGGATCATTTCCATGACATCTCGACCTGCACAAAGTTACAGGTTTCATCAAAACGGGTTGAGAGTATCTGACTTCTACCTTGATCCCTTCGATTCCCAAATCACCCTCACCTTAGCCCTCAATGACACTTCTTGTAAGCTCTTCAGAATCCTTTTCATGCTTATCTCCTCTGCTATACGGAATCATTGACCTGGAGTGATGATCTTCTCTATTATACATGAGTATAGACCTGAAGCTTTCATCAACACGCTCAGATGATCATCTCCTCTATTATACGGAATTATACACCAGAAGCACTCATCATCTATTCCCGTTCAAATAATATCACAATGAATCTTACATCAAAGGTCATTGTCAAAAGCTCCACCAAATACTTACACATATATATGACATTCATAATGGTCCGCAAATGATCATTGACTATGTCCATCTCAAGAAGAATCGAATTATAAAATCTCAATCTCTATGATTCTCAAATATCATTATCCTTGTACTTATCAGAAAAATATGATCTCGCTGAGTCACTCTTTATACTCAATAAGCCCTGATGACGGGATAAGTTCTATGCCGGATGTCTGTGGGAACCAAGTTATCTTAGCTTCTCTAATCGGACCTAAAACATGATAAAACTAGTTGCAGGTCACTCGTTGAAAAGAATAAGGCGTGGGTTTAAATTGGATAAACATACCGACAATCATTTTTGAACTGTTTTGCCTATCAAAAACTTAAAATTGTGATTAGATTCTACATCAGTGTGATCTCTTTACCTTGTCGATATTTAATTATATCTTTGTGCTTTAGTATATCTTAAGAATATGATCTCATGATTAAATCAATTTTTGGTTCTCAAATTATTAAAAATAAAATTTTTATTATTAGGTTAAAGTCTTATGATTATATTTTATTAGTATTAGATTTTATTAGTATTAAATTTCTTGTTTAGTTTTTCAAGTTTGCAGAAGATACCGAGCTAGATTCCTTCTCCTACATCTTCTAAAGCATTCAAGTATAGAGAGTTGGAAAAGTTGTTCCTGATCATTCACAAAAGATGCATATGAAGAGAGGGAGCATACAAAAAAGAGAGCCTGTGAGATAAAAGATCTTTAGCAACAGATCATCAATCTAGGGGAGATTGAAGATCATTTTTTTGTTTGACTTATCAGAGCTGAAGATGACATAAGTCATTGATAATAATAGACTAAAGGGGAGTATTGTTGGGTCTGAAAAGGATAGTCTATATTATCAACACAGTCAAAGTCAACAAAAGTCAATGTCACGGTCAAAGTCATCGGAATAGTCAAACAGACGCGTTCGAGACAAAGAACCGAGACGAGACATTGAAGATATATTTTCTAGGAGTTTTATTGTTAATAAATATATTTTGTATCAACAAAATTTATTTAATCTTGTTTTAGTTATTTTTACGTTTTATTTGTATTTTCCCTAATTAGTTTAAGTCTAGGGGCTTAATATGTCATTAGTGAATACTATATTCACTATAAACAGATAAGTGATAATTAGGGTTTGGTAGCTTGAATGAGCCAATTGATTTGAGGGTTTACATTTTGTAATATCAGATTCAAATCATTAAATATTAAACAAGGGTTTTCATAGTGTTCTTGAGGTGTTCATCATTGTTCATCTCTATTTTATAGTGTTTGATCTATATTATTCATAAATATCATCGATATTTGTGTTCTAAGTGGGATTCATTTGTGTTTATTAATCAATTGAATTGTTATCTTGATCAAGAGGACCAACAATATTAATGTCTTCCTAAAGAAACTATGTTTAAATTTACAGAATTCTAAGGAATATCATTTGAAAAAGTGTCTTCTAAAGTAAACTGGGCTTATATAGGTGATAATTTTGGCAACTTAGGACACACATGTTTTAGATAATAGTCTTGAATTAATTTTTAAAAAAATCTACTCAAAGTTAATCATCCAAATAGCTGATACAAGATATTTAAATCTCCGTTTATCAAAAGCCTTTGTGAACAGATCAGCATATTGTTCATTTGTGTCGACTTTGATAAGTTTTATCAATCCTTTTTCAAAATTATCTCTAATTAGATTATACCTGATGTTAATGTGTTTCTTCTATAAGTGCTACACAGGATACTCTGTAATAGAGATAGCACTGTTGTCTATATGGATTGGAGTCTCCTTCAAGTTAAATCCATAATCCAGCATCTGATTCTGAATAGAAAGCACTTAAGCATAGTAGCTAGCAACAGCTTTGTATTCAGCTTCAATAGTTCACGTAGATAGACAGGATTGTTTCTTGTATTGCCATGAGACTATCCTTCTACCAAGGAATTGACACCCCCTAGATATAGACTTTGCAGTCATGTTGCGGCAACCATAGTCACTATCTATATAAGCAAACAGATTGAAGTCAGAATTCTTTAGATACTAAAGGCCTAGCTTAGGTCCACCTTATAGATATCTAAGAATCCTCTTGACAGCAACCAGGTGTGACATCTTGGGGTTGGCTTGATATCTTGCACTAATGCATGTAGAAAACATGATATCAGGCTTGCTAGCTGTGAGGTACATAAGAGACCCAATCATAACTCTTTAAGGTTTTCATCTACACACTCCCCCTCAAGGTCAGGTCCAAGGGAGTGGTTTCTGGCTATGGGTGTCTTTGGAACCTTATATTTAGTCATGTTGAATCTTGTAAGTATGTCTTGTACATACTTTGACTGACTTATGAAGATGTCATTGTCAAATTACTTCACTTGAATTCCTAGAAAGAAATTTAGTTCCCCCACGGCCCTCATTTCAAATCTATTCTTCATCAGCTTTTAAAAGTCTTTGCAGAGACATAGATTAGTTGACCTAAAGATAGTGTCATCTACATACATTTGAACCAGCATTAAGTCCTTCCCTGTTCCTGTGATAAAGAGGGTCCCATCTATAATACCCCTCTTGTAGCTATGCTGACAGAGATACTGAGATAGTGTCTCATACCACTTCCTTGGAGCCTGATACAGCCCATAGAGAGATTTATCAAGCTTGTAGACATAATCATGATGATCTGGGTCTGCAAAGCTAGGTGGTTGTTTGACATTCACCTCTTCATCAATCATCGCATATAAGAAAGCACATTTGACATCAAGTTGGTAGACCTTGAAATCCTTGGATGCAATAAAAGCCAGGAATATCCTAACAGCTTCAAGTCTTACCACAGGAGCAAAGACATATGTGTAGTCAATTTCTTCTTCTTGTGTGTATACTTAAACAAATAGTCTTGCCTTGTTCTTGATGACAAGTCCTCTATCATCCTTCTTGTTCCTAAAAACCACCCACTTGGTTCCTATGGTTGCCTTCACTTGAGGAAGAGGACATAGGTTCCAAACCTTTTATCTTTTGAATTGAAGCAGCTCCTCTTGCATTGCATTGCTTCAATCCAACTTCCATCCTTCGAAGCCTCATCCACTTTCTTTGGCTCTATTTGGGACAAGAAACAAGAGTATAGACAAACATTTTTGTCATGGGTTTGTTCATGTGTCCTCACCCTTTTTGTCAACATCTCCAATGATGTTTATGGTAGGGAATGACTTGTGGATCCGAAGTTGAGGTATCACAGCAAGTTGATTGGACAGATTTAAATTTATGAAGTTTGAATCTGGAAATGAGATGTCACCCACCACATCAACACACTTATCAAGAGAAGCTTGATCCAATGAGTGTGTGACATCATTGATGTTGTCTTATATGGAGTGGTTATCAGTATCAAGAAATTCTTGATACCTATCACCACCAACATTTCCTCCTACATTTAAAGCTCATTCGTTTTAGTTTTATGCCTCTGAGCTAGAATTTGTAGGCACCTTAGATGTATCAGCTGAATTGGTCATGGTTGTGTTGTTAGGAACTCATTCTGTAGGGTTAGTTACCCTTGAAGCTAAAGTAGTATTCTTGCTTTGTCTTCTCAGCTCAAATCTTGGGTCAGGATATCCTGTTGATAAGGTACCTGTAGACCCTGAAACATTCTCACAAGACTTGTTAAAATGGTTGGTAACTAAATGAAGTTCAAATAGCTAATCAAGACAAGAACCTTTCACACTGGGAGTCTGCTCATTGAAGATCACATTGGCTGATTCTTCAACTACTCTTATTCTGAGATTGTATACTCTATAAGCCTTAGCTTGAGAAAAGTATCCAATAAAGTATCCATCATCTGATTTCTCAAAAAATTTGGCTACTTGATCTTTGGTATTTAAGATGGTGCAAGGACATCCAAATGATCTAAGGAAACCAATAAACGGTCTCCATTTGTGCCACAGCTCATAATGAGTCTTACAATGAGTCTTAACTACTAAAACTCTGTTTTACACATAGCAATTAGTGTTGACTGCCTCTGTCCAGAGGTAATGGGTAATTTAGAGTCAGACAACATGCCTCTTTTAGCTTTAATAAGTGTCCTGTTTCTCCTTTCAGTAACACCATTTTGCTGAGGAGTCCTGGGAGCACTGTATTATCTTGTAATACCTTTTTCATCATAAAATATGTCAAGGATTTGGTTCTTGAATTTAGTTCCTTGCTCACATCTTATGATCCTGATCTTGTGATCACATTGATTCTCAATTTTCAGAATGAAGTTCTTTAAGATCTCAGGAGACTAATCCTTAGTTCTCTGGAAGAAGAGCCAAGTAAATCTTATGAAGTCATCTATAATCACCAAAAAGTATGAGGTCCCTTCTAGCACATTACACTGGTAGGGTCAAAGAAATCCATGTGTAATAAGTGTAGAGAAGTAGTGATCGAGTTCCTTTCCTTTGGTTTGTGTGACACCTTGTGTTGCTTCCCCTTCAGGCATGCAACACAGTGATCAACACTTGTAAATTCTTTATTTAGTATTCTACTTACCAAATCATTTTTCCTTAATTTATTCATGTTCTTAAAGTTTACATGGCACATTCTTTTATGCCAAAGAAAAGACTTATCACTAGTTGCTTTAGATAGAAAGCAAGAAACTTCTCCTGAATGAGATGTTTCCTTTAAATCCATCTTGTACTTGTTCCTTTTCCTGGGGGCTCTGAGCAGAATATGCTCTTGAAGAATGACCACCCCAGGCTTAAGAACAATGCATTCATGCTTAGTGAAGAGCATGTTATGTCTCTGATAACAAAATTAGGATACACTAAGTAAATTATACCCAAGCTCCTTAACAAAGTTTACCTTTCAATATTGAGCTAACCATTTACGATCCTGCCCCTTCCAGTAATGTAACATCCTTCATCTCCTCCAAAAGCAACTGGCCCTCCATCAATTTCTCAAAGTTTTGAAGCAAAGAGCCATTGCATGTCATGTGCCTGGAACAGCCACTTTCAATGATCCATACATTCCCTCTTGGTCTTTGGTTGTTTCTGAACAATAAGGAGAAAGGTAGTTACATTTGGAAACCCAAGCCTTATTGGTCTTGGGTTTGTCTAAATAGACTGAAGATTTTATAACAGTAATTGATCCTATGTTAAGACTTTAAGGATCATTTGCTGTTGTTAATGAAGAACTTCCAGTTACTTGATATTTCTTTATCTTCCATACCATCTTTGGAAGATTAGACTTGACCTTCAATACTTCAGAAGTTTTAACAACTTCAAAAGTTTTGGAGACTGACCCTTCGGAAGATCTTGCTTTCTTCCAAGACCAATTTATCTTCCGAAGGCAAGTTTTTACTTGTCTTAATTTCCATTTTGGAGATTTCAAAAGAACGAGATTTTCCTTCTTACGCTTTATTCTTCATTTTCTTCTTATAAGTCTTCTTCTTGGTTATATGGACAGTACTTTTGGGATGGTAGATATAATCATGGGCAAGATGAGAAGTACCGCCACACATAATACAATCAATTGGCTTTCTTCGTAGAGACTTTTTGTGAATAGAAAGCTGAGTTTAATCACTTTCCATCTCCATCTTCATCTTCTTAGATGTTGCAGCAAGCTTCCTAGGGTGAGGCTTGCTCTTAGAGGTGGATGCTTTAAGCTGTGTAGCAGTGGTACACAGCTGATCAGCCTTTATTCCTTCACAGGGATGAGTTGGACATGAACTTGAACTCTTGGTACTAGAGTTCGGAGTTGAGTCCTTAATCTTCACCCTTCCAACCATGCAGATATAAAGACTTGTTTCTGCTTGGAGTTAAAGATGGCCTTGATTTCTTGCACTTAAAAATACATATTTTTGTGACAAGTAAGATAAATCAAAAAAATCTACCCTCGTACATTTGTAACAATCATAATGGTATTATTGAAACTTGCTTGAATATTAATAACCCCTAAAGCGCCTTTCTTTGATCTTCTTTTGGCTGTTTTGATCAAGTTCTTCTTCTTAGATTTATCATCCCTAATTTCTTCCTCTCCTTAGGAGAATAGTGACCCTTGTAAGGATGATTTTCTTCACTCATCTCAGATCTATCCTTCATTATCTCCTTTTCATCCTCTTCTTCAATGGGGTCTATGAAGAGAAGCTCATCTTGACAAGTTCCACACCTAGGAGATCTTACAGATAGTATAGTATATAGAGGAGATATCTCAATAGATCCATGTCCCTGCATAAGGATATCATGTTTTTGAAAGTCTCTATTTCAAGAACACATTTCTCTGCCCTGGCTTTGCTGATCATAAGCTCAGCCTAGCATTCAGTTAACTTATTGATGAGGTCTTTGATCTCAGTCCTATAGTTTATATATTCATGCTTAAGAGTGAAATGGTTTTCTCTAAATCTTCTATTTTAAGTTTGTATCATTTTTAGCTCTTTTGAAATCAGCTTTTAAGACTTTTAAGGACTCAAGATCAGATCTCATCTCTAAGTTATAGGACCTATATCT
>BJCO01744127.1:0-21000 GCA_018326465.1 Flaveria floridana | reverse complement strand
TCTTTACATAAATCCTCGTTCTTGGAACCGAAGATTATGTCATCAACATAAATCTGAACAAGCAGTAGATCACCATCCTTTTCTTTGATGAACAATGTGCAGTCAATTACACCTCTGCGAAATCCGTGTTTCACAAGGTGAGTCGAGAGTTTCTCATACTAGGCTCCGGGAGCTTGATGAAGCCCATATAGAGCCTTGTCAAGTTTGTAAACTCTATCCCGATGATATGGATCCTCAAATCCCTTGGGTTGACTGACGTACACTGTCTCTCGGATTTCACCATGAAGAAATGCTCTCTTCACATCCAGTTGATAGACTTTAATCTTCATGTAAGAGGCATAGGCTAGGAAGATATGATGGCTTCCATTCTCGCCACAGGTGCAAATACTTCACTGTAATCTATTCCCTTGACATGTCGAAATCCTTGAACTACAAGATGAGCCTTGTTCCTGATGATGACTCCTTGGTCATCTTTCTTGCATTTCAAGACCCATTTGGTTCCAATAACCTTAGCTCCTGTAGGTCTATCCATGAGAGTCCATACTCCCAACTTCTTGAACTGCAGAAGTTCTTCTTGCATGGCACTCACCCATGCCTCATCATTCAGGGCTCCACTGACATATTTTGGCTCAAATTGAGACACAAAACAACGATATGCTTCATCGTGAAGGTATCCTTTTTCCATTACCAAGGCATAATCAGCTGAATATAACTGATTTCTTGTCTGAACTCCAGATCTGACATCCCCAATGACATTGTCTAGAGGATGATAGACATTTAAGCGTGATCCAGGAGTGGGGGGAACAACTACCTCAGAACCAAGATTATGGACATTTGGTTCTCTATCTGAGGCAGTAGGAGTTTGAGGTTCCGAAGATGCAGAGGCATCAATGTTAGATGCTTATGGACTTGCAGGAATGGGAACCTGTTCCTCCTCATTGTTCTGGTCAGTCTTCACAGCTTCATCGTCAGAGGAGGAGTCACTTACCTCGAGTGCTCCCCCTGACTCATTAGACGATTCACCTTATGAACCAGATGTTGTGACGTCTTTGATGGTGTGTTTAAGACCTCAAACATCATTTTGGTTGCCAAGTCATCGTTAGAGGTGGAGAGAGGAATGTTGAAGGACTTGAAGAAACCATCATAATCGAAAAAGAAGGCGGGTCCTTTTCCAGTAGGTGGGGTGGTGTATCTCTGAACGTCCATGTTGCACCACACTTCTACTTGACCCGTTGAGTTGTTGTAAACTCTCTTATTGGGTATGTTGTACCCTAGAAAGATTCCCTCATCGGCCTTCTCACTGAACTTTCCTTCCTGATTTTTCTTCAGTAGCGTGCACGGTGCGCCAAACGGTTCGAGATACTCTAGATTTGGTTTACGTCTTTGAAGTAACTCGTAACATGTCTTGCCATGACGTTTAACGACCAGACCTCAATTTAACATGTAACATGCATTGGCAACTGCCTCATTCTAGAATTGGATAGGCAGCTTCGAGTCTGCTAGCATTGTCCGTGTTGTCTCTATTAAGCTGCGATTCTTTTTCTCAGCAACGCCATTCATCTGACGAGTGTAGGCAGACATGAATTGGTGCACAATTCCCTTTTCTTTATAGAAAGCCTCCATCCATTGATTGTTGAACTCGGTTCCGTTGTCTGAGCGGACTTGTCTGACCTTCAGCTTGTAGAGAGACTCCAGTGTAATTACTAACTCTTTGAATAACTAAAACATTTCTGATTTTGATTTCAGAAACATCACCTAAGAGAATCTTGAGTAGTCATCTGTAACTACATAGCAGTACAAGTCGCATGCGATGCTTCGTGTACTGACTGGACCAAACAGATCCATGTGAAGAAGTTCAAGAGGAAGTTCGATGGAGTGAACTTTCTTTTCCTTATAAGACTTCTTCTTCTGTTTGCCTTTCTTGCACGCCACACAGAAATCCGAAAGTTGGAAGTTTTTAACGTTAACTCCTCTCACTAGATCATTCTGGATCAAGTGGTTCATCTTCCGTGGATTAATGTGTCCCATTCTCCAATGCCAGGAGATGGAGTCCTTCTCAGTAGCCTTTGACAAGAAACACTGAACTTGATGATCCGATGTGGAGGCCTTTGATAGATCCAAGACATAAAGATCATTATATCTTGAGGCAGACATTAAGACTTCGTCCTCCGGGATGACATAGTCCTTTTTCAGGACATAGCACTTCTTGTTATCAAACACTACTTTAATTCCTTTATCACAAATTTGGGATACGGAAAGTAAGTTATTCTAAAGTAGTTGAACGTAGTTTACCTTGTCAAACTTTACTTTCTGATTTCCCACTTCCCCTTGAGCTGTGGTATACCCTCCTTTGTTTCCATCAAATGAAACATGGCCTCCTTTTATTTGTTTGACGTTTGATAGAAGAGCCCTGTTCCCAGTCATGTTCCTGGATTCTCCGCTATTAACAATCCATGTGCAGGTTTCAGCACTATAGCGAACACCCTGCACATTCAATTAAAAACATTAGTTCAGGTTAGGGACCCAAGCCTTTACTGGCTTGGGTGACCCAGAGGCATCACACATCATAAATTCCACCCATTGACCTCCTGAAGGTGAGGGACAATCTATGGTCTTCTTGTTCTCATTATCAGATTCATGGGCAGATTTCTCTTTCTATAAGCCAGTCTTATGTAAGGCCTGTTTGTGATAAACAGACGACTGGTTGATAGGTTAAACTCTAGGTTCACTGACTCTTTTTGGTGGAGTCATGGATCTTCTCTTGGAAGAGCTCACTTTAGTGTCATAAAGTTCTACCTTCTTATTTAGCGTCTGATAATAATAAGGACAATAAGACGCAATATGTCCATACTTTCCACAGTTGTAACATGATCTGCTTTCAACTGGACGATTGAAATGTTTCTGTGGAGAGGTATGGGACACCCGTGTGACATTGTTTTGTTTAGGTTTTGACATTTCTTGCTTAGGTGTTTTATCTGATTTAACAAAATTAATTGTTTGAACGTTTGTAACATCTTTTACCTTTTGTTTCTCTGTACTTAGGCATGAAGCACGAGGGTGGTTAACTTGTTTGGTCTTTTTGGGTTTAGAATTAGACTTGGTTGACCCAGACTTAACTTTAACCTTTTCAAATTGTTTGTCCAGATTGTCATAGGGCATTTTACCTTGTGATTTTGAAGTGGCCTTCTTTAGTTTAGTGCCAGATTCAATAGGTTTACTTGTGGAATCCGAGTCTCTTACTAGAGGAGTGGACACCACATGATCCTTGATTGGGTTATTATTTATTGGTTTACTTTTTGCATTCATCAAGGTATCAGGTGGTGGTCGAACCACTTTATATCCCAAACCCTCCCCATTTTTACGTTCTCAGTAAGTATTGGACAATGTGAGAGGAACTTGTCCAATTATGTAGTTTTTGTTTTAGTGAATTTACTTCTACTTCTAACACTGCCTTCTGTTTCCTAGTGTCCTCTAGGGAGTTTAGATAGTACCTAATGTCATTAGCTTGGTTAAAGGCTACTACTTATGTTTCCCTAAGCTGTTTGTTCAAAAGGTCTATCTTTTCTTTGTAACTGTGCTCATTTTGTTTTAAAACTCTATTGGCTTCTGTGCACAGTTGTAAGTCCTTTACTAAACTATCATTGTGATCTAATAACCTGGTAAATTTCAGATCAATGCTTTCCCTAAATTTATTACAATCAGAACAAGCATGATTATTGAAAAGTTGGTCTGTAGTACTTACCTGAGGAGGTTCTAACGAAACAGCCATCAAAGTAGAGTGTGGTGTCTCTGGTTCTGGTGATTCTAACATTGTTGCAGTTTTCCCTTCTTCAGGCATGTAATTGACCAGAGTTGCAGTCTCTTCAGTGTTAGACATCGCTAGTTCCACTGCAATATCTCCTTCACTTGCTGAGTCATCATCTAAGTCTTCTACACAAGCAATGTTGGATTCTCCCGGAGATACAAAGCGAAAGCTCCAATCCTGTCCTTCGTCATCATAAGCGGTCAGGGCTTTAGGATCCTTGCTTGACGAAGTAGGACTAACTGTGGGTTTATCCTGATGATTGAAGGATGAGAAAGGATTCCCATTTCCTGTCTTTTTAGGCTTCACACACTCACGCTTGAAGTGGCCCTTTTCACCACAATTAAAGCATGTAACCTTGGACTTGTCAAAACCAAAGGTAGTGTCCTTAGTTGCAACCACGTTTTGTCCGTTCTTCTTGACAAACTTCTTAGCTCTCCGGACAGCACTTGCTAAGGCCCACATTATATCCATCCTCTCCAGCTCTGTCTCGTCTACCTGCTTTTAGTCCTCATCAGCCAGATGGCAGTTTCCTATTTTCCCAGCAACTAACCCATCATAGGAATGGACGAAAGCTGCTAAGAGATCCATGTGCTCCTTTGCTACCTCAACTGTCACATTTCCAAGATTCTCGGTCTTAAGTTTTGTTGCATTGGCTTCAGGTGCGATATACCCTGACATGTCAGATCCTAAAGAGGGGGCTTGAGATGGACCAGCTGAGCTCGACACAAAAGCTGTTTGTAGTGGAGCTCCAGATGTTTTGGGTTGAGGAATTGAGTTGTACAGGGCTGGATTCTAATCATAAGTAGACTTTTGAGCCCTGTACTTCATTCTCGATTCTTCCTCCCTCAGTTTCAGAATGAAATCATTGATATCTAACTTCACGAGCATATCATTCTGTCTGAGGTTGGAGACAAAAGAAACCCACTTTCCGGGCAGTCCATCTGTAAAGTTTGAGACTTTGTGTTCCATAGAAGTGGTGACTCCATGAGTGTGCAACTCACTTATTAAGTGATAGAACCGATCAATGACATCGTCCAAGTTCTCCTTTCCCATTGACGAGAAGTTGTCAAACTCCTTCTTCAACGCTTTATCCTTTAGAGCTTTTAATGATGCAATACCGTTATACCTCTTTTCCAATGCATCCCATAACTTCTTTGCTTGCTTGTTCTTAGAAAATTGATGGAAAATGTCATTCGGAATTAACTGAGTAAGTAGAGCATAAACTTTCTTCTCAGCATTGTACTTGAGCTTTTGTCCATCATTCATGCCCCCTAGTGTAAGTTTGACTCCATCTGCACCTACAGGCATGCTATACCCTGTCTCTATTGACTCCCACAGATTGGGATCTACACCATTCAAATAAATCTCAAATCTTTACTTCCACCGTGGGTAATCATCTAACGTGATTAGCTTAGGAGACTTGTTATGATTCCCCACTTCATTTTCCAGAAGCAAAAGATTCTGGATCCTTGAATCTTTACCTGCTATGAACGCTGAATACTGGTCCTCCATTATGATTAACTTTAGGCTTTGAAACAAAAATGTGTCTGCTTGTGCGAATGAAGGTGTGCGATTGGACAGCTCGTGCGATTGAGCAATGCGAATGACTCAAACTAGCGAATGAACCAATGCGGATGAATCAATCGTACGTATGGACAGGTGTGGATGAACAATGCGACTAGACAGTTCAATCATACAAATGAAGGTACGAATGAGTCCAATCATGCGTATGAGGGATGCGTATGAACTCAATCGTGCGATTGAGTCAATCGGGCGACTGAAGCTGCAGTATATTGAAAATTCGAAGGTTTAAGGTATTTTCGACTGTAAAACACGAATTTTCACTAACCCTAATTGCTGTACGCTGGGAAAGTTAACTTTACGAACTGGAGATATCTAAAACACCATTTGACACAAAAGAATTGCGTTTTTAGTGGAAAAACACAATTTTTATATCAAGAATTATTGAATCACACGTAAATCAAGAGCCAAGGCTCTGATACCACTTGTTAGGATCATGTATTGAACGAAATACTAACCGATAAACGTGTATACTGAATCAAATAGTGCGGAATCCTATTTGATTGGCGATTCAATCAGTAAGAACGCACGTAGAATCAATTGTAGATTGACACTAAACGTTAAGAACGATTGGTAATCGATCTAGTGCGATCTATGAACTTGGAACAGGTTCTTAGATGTCTCTGGACGGCTAGGGTACGTATGTATTCGATGTGCTTCATTTTTTCACGAATTAAGTGGTATTTATAGGTTAGTGTTTTTCATTCGGGTGACTGAACCACAAGTATGGTTCAGTTGTGCGATTGAGCCAATCTCATGTTACAATCACGCGATTGATCCAGTCTCCTGGTTCAGTCGTGCGACCGAGTCATTCGCATGAAGTTATTCATGCGTATGGTTCATTAGCATGGGCCATTCGCATGAGAACTTCACATTAATAAGTTTTAATATATTTCTTAAACATTACATTACTTAGATTAATTCAAACAACCACAAACCTATATAGTTAGTCCACTTAGCGTTAAACTACTAATCAATTAAATAATAAACATTATAAGTACACCCACACATTGTATTTCATTAAGTACCCATTCAATGACATATATTCATTCAATCAAGAGTCTTTCATTACAAATATCAAACGATTACATCAGTGTAACAAAATGAAAGTCATTTATATTTAAGCACACTAGAACTAGAACTAGGGATATGTGTACCAACATTAGTTACCCTAGAGCTGAAGTAGTATTCTTTCCTGGTTTTCTTAGCTTAAATCTCAGGTCAGGATTTCCTATTGATAAGTTACATGTAGATCCTAAAACATTCTCACAAGATTTGTTAAAACAGTTTGTAACTAAATCAAGATAAAATAGCCAATTAGGACCAGAACCTTTCACACTGGGAGTGTGCTCATCAAAGGTCATATTGGCTGACTCTTCAACTACTCTAGTCCTGAGATTGTATACTCTATAAGCATTGGCTTATAAAGAGTATCCAATAAAGGTTCCATCATCTGATTTCTCGTCAAATTTGTCTACTTGATCTATGGTATTCAAGATGGTTCAAGGACATCCAAATGATCTGAGAAAACCAATGAATGGTCTTCTTTTGTGCCACAGCTCATAAGGAGTCTTACCATGAGTCTTTGATGATGAAGAATAAGGTGGTATTCACCTTGACCTTTGTTTTTGTTTAGTCATAGTTTACTATAGCTTAGATATTATTGTAATAGGATCTAGTTTTGTTTTTCTTGTTTTGTATTCTGTGGCATGCGAAACTGTATGCGAAAGTGCATGTGAAACTGTAGTTTCGCTAGGTATTTCTCATGCTATGGTGCATAAAGTTTCTCAGTATGCCAAAGTGTATGCGAAACTAGGTCCCATATATATATGTTTCTTTTTTCTTTATTGTATAACTCTTGCAAATTTATTGATTATTAAAATTTTGAGTTCATTTGTGTTTGTGTATTGCTAGGAGCTAATACTTCATACATTTGAGCATTATTCTTCTTAATCCTCACAAATTCTCTTACAAATAGGTTTTATGTTTGATTTATGTTAACACTTCATCATTACTTGGTCCACAAGCTATTAAAATTAGTGATATCATGTGGATTTTCAGTGTTAAACCTTCATCAAAAGCACGTTTAATCGATCAGTTGGACCAACAATATGGTATCAGAGCCTTTGTGCTCTTAATTGTTTGTATATTTAGGTAGTTTTGACATATTCATCTTCTCAATCATTCCGGAGCTATTTTACATGTATTATCCATGGAAGTTGATTGAGGAAAGTATGGTGTAAACTTAGGAAACCTATGAAATCATCAGATCTCAAATTGGTTGTGATCTGATTGAGTTTTGGTGATTTTTGGGTCTTTTTTGCGAAAAGGGGGAGCTATTTTACATGTATTATCCATGGAAGTTGATTGAGGAAAGTATGGTATAAACTTTGGAAACCTCTGAAATCATTAGATCTCAAATTGGTTGTGATCTGATTGAGTTTTGGTGATTTTTGGGTCTTTTTCGTGAAAAGGGGGTTTTTAGATTCAAAGTGAGAAATTGTTGTTCTTCTTGAAAAACTATAGTGCAAAACTACTTATCTTTGGTGGTTTAGATCCCTTTGTGAACCTAGAACGAAAGTTCTTCATCCTAATCAGTTTCCTTGCGAAACTATCTTCCATTTTCTTTGAATGAAAGTTCAATAGGTTCGACTGAAACTAGCTGTGAAACTACATTTTGTGTGCGAAACTCTCACCTGCTGAACTACTGGTTCTCGTACGAAACTACATTCTGTTATGCGAAACTGCTCGTTTTTAATTTATTCAAATTTCAAAGACGACAAGTCTTAGTGTTGTTGATCTTGAGAGTGTGGCACCAAACAGACTTCCTAAGGTGATCAATGGTGACAACTTTGATCATTGGAAATGATGTTTAAAAGCCTTCTTTTTGTACACCAATCACACTCAATGTGAGTCAATTGTGAAAGGAACTGAGGATGTTGAGGCAACAAATCATGTGCTTGTTTCAATAGAATACAATGTGACCATTCAAATTGTAGATCCGACAAAATACTCTTAGAGAGACATCAGGCTGATTGATCGGGATCAAAAGGCATTCGATGCTCTGACCTTGTGCCTATCAGCAGAAATCAACAACAAATTTGGTGAGTATAAAAGTGCAAAGGCTTTGTACGATGCGTTGTATGAATTATATGATGATAATGAAGAATTTGTCAAGGATAAAGCTGCTCAAGCTGAAAAGGAATTCAACTCTGTTGTTGGACACAAAAATAAGAGTCTTACTAATCTCACTAATCATTTTTTGTCTGTTACAAGCACATTGAAGAAGTATGATGAGAAGCTATCAAACAATGAACATTTCACAAAGCTGCTAGATTCTCTACCACCACAATGGAGTTTGGAAGTGAGGATGTTGAGGCAAGAAAGGGGATTTATGGATTACAAGCTCATGGACATAATCAATAAGTCGTAGTCCTTCAAGTTAGATCTGAAATGAAGAGAATACAATCAGGCAATGCTTCCATCTTAAGATTATACACAGAATGCTGCTTTTATTTTATCATGTTTAGAATCATCAAAGCACATGTCATCTTATAGTGGTATGAGGCCACTTCTGACAAGACTACAGGATGTAGATCTATATCAAAATCGCCAAATCTTCCACATGTTCCATTGGAGAGTATGGCTTTATTTGGTCTCTTCATGCATAGTTATGAAGCATTGGTGGCTGGTCACCTAAAGGGTAGTGTAATGACTGTGAAAGATATATATCAGGTGGATCCTGATGATCTGGAGGAAGCTGATCTTCAGTGGCAAATGGCTATGATCACTTTAAGGGAAAGAAGATTCATGGAGAGAACAAGAAGGAAAAATTTTGGAAACCAGAACACGAAGGTTGGATTTGACAAATCAAAGCTCAGGTGCTTCAACTGAAAGTAGCTAGGTATTTTAAAAGACAATGTCCATTTCCCATTGTCATTGAACTAGGAACAGGAGTTAACTAGGTCATTCTAATTGATGACAAGGAAGAGAACAAGAAGAAGAAGAAGAATAAAGAAACAGCTCTGCTAACTAACTTTGATTAGATTACTGAGTTACCCGAGACTAAAGAAGAAATCAATTATGCCCTGGTAGTTGAGATTGCAGAGGTAGTGAAAAATGAAGCAAGAAGAAGGAAGGAGTGAAGAGAGACAATTTGAAGAATGCTAATGAGAAGGAGGAGAAGGAGAGTGTGGTGATGGCTAGTATAGTGGATGTTTGTGAAAAGAAATAAAAAGTTGACGATGGAAAAGCTGCAAGGGAAAAGAAGTTGAAAGTGGAACTAAGGGTTTGCAATTGTGAGAAGGCCCTAGCTGTAGAGAAGAAGGTGATGGAGATCCCATATGAGGTAGTTCAAGACATGTGTTCATATGCTTGCAAAATTCGTTTGTTTAGGATTTATAAAGTAAGCAATATATTAAAAGGACATAAAGGGGAAATAAAAAGGGTAAATGAGGAACTTAAAAAGAATGAAGTAAAACTGTTTGTAAAATTAAACGAAGCTTTAACGGAAAATGATCATTTAAAAAGATCCATTTTCGAGAGAGACGTGGAAATTAATACTTTGACAGAGAGGGTAACTTTAGATGAATTTGAGACCACTAAACTTAAAACAAAACTTGATAAATGGACAATTTCTGAAATGAAGCTAGATGAACTCTATAGCAAACAAAGGGGAGCTAGAATTAAGACAGGGTTGGGTTATGGTGAGACCACTTATGTTTACCCACTGCCTAGCACCTTTTGCTATTCTCCAATGCCTACACCTTATCCTACAAATGATTTAATTAAAAAGGATACTAATAGTTTGTTTGTAGGTTTAGAAGGTGTGAATCATAAAGAGATTCTGGAAGATTATCAATACAGAGGAAGTAGAGGTCTTGGCAGTAGTATTTCTAGTTCCCAAAAAGTATTTTGTTGACAATAGTTCTAGTAGCATAGATTGTAGTTTGGATAGTTTACATTCCAGTTTCCATAATTCCATAATGTTTGAATCAAATGAATTTTATGTTTTAAGTGTTCATGAAAAAGTTGGTGTTCTTAGTAAAGGCGATAAAAATTCTTCAAAAATAATCTGTTTTGAATAATTCTTTTCTCTTCCCATTCCTTCTTTCACTTCTATTCGGATCTCTACTTCAAGTGAAACAACATCCTTACATGATTGTAAAATTTCAGAGATAAGAAAATCCACAAATCATGACATATCATTTGACTTAGAAAACAAATAAGAGGAAGTGCACGTCACTTATAGTGATTGTGATTCTCTTATGTCTGAATGTGAGGAAGAGATTATCATGGATAATATTCCAATTCAAATTGATAAAAGAAAAGATCTAAAATCTTTTTGTTTCAACTGTTGAAAAGATGATCACATTGTTAACCATTACGCAGGGGTTGTAGGAATGCAGATAACCGTTCTTTAGGAAATAGAATAAAACATTTTGTTGATAGTTTCTGTTGTACAAATTCATCTTCTCCCAGAACCAAGCCGATCAAGGCTTGGGTCCCCGTGTCTAAATGATTTTCTCTAATTCATTTTCCAGGAACATTCGAGAAGGACTACCAACAGCACTTGGCATGTAGATAGTGGATGCTCCAGGTACATGACCGGATTGAAGGACCTTCGTACCAGTTATCGGATACGAAATGGAGGATATGTTGTTTTTGCGGTTAATAAAAGGGGAGGTAAAATGATAGGTCAAGGTGAGGTATCCAGTGGTTCTTTAATCTTGGAGAAGGTAAACTTCGTGCCTGAATTAGCATTCAATCTTCTCAGTGTGTCACAAATTTGTGACAAGAATATTCCTGTACTCTTTAAATGTAACGAATGTTTGTCTCTTAAGCCAAAATATTTAGTTTCAAATGATTTGGTAATAATGAGAATTTCAAAGGATCAACGTCCACCGTGACCTGTCTCTTATCAAAAAGCTTCCCGCTATGAGTCATTTCTTTGGCATAGACGTTTAGGCTATGTTTATTTTAAAAATATTAACAAGTTTGTTAAAAATAATCTTGTCAGAGGTTTACCACATAGGGACTTTTCTGTAATCGAAAAGTGTATGTCTTGTGCTAAAGGAAAACAACACAAGAAATTACACAAGCTTAAACACGAAAATTCCATTTCTAATGCTCTTGAGTTATGACATTATGATTTGTTTGGTCCAATAAGTGTGAAAAGTATAGCTAAGAAATCTTATTGAATTGTTATAACAAATGATTATTTTAGATATTATTGGGTGAGGTTCTTGTCACATAAAGGGGAGACATTAGAGGTGTTGCAGAAGCTGATTTTGACCATTAAGAATATCGGCAACAAGAAAGTTTTAGCAATCGAAAGCAACAATAGAATAGAGTTTAGAAATTAGATCTTTGATTCATTCTGTGAAGGAAAAGGGATTCTTAGACAATTCAGCACTGCCCGAACACCTCAGCAGAACGGTGCTGCTGAAAGAAAGAATCACACTCTTATTGAAGCTACCCGGACTAATGCTCATGGCATCTAAAGTTCCTATTATTTTGTGGGTAGAAGCAGCCAACTATGATTCCTATGTACTAAACAGGGTTGTAATTGTGAAAGACAAGATGAAGACTCCATACGAACTGTTTCACAAGCGAAAACCATTGATTGACTTCTTAAATTCAAATGGATTATAGAGCATACAACAAACAAACAAGAATAGTCCAAGAATCTTTCTATGTTTATTGGCAAGAGTCCAATGTTTTCAACATTGGTTCTCATCCAGATTGGTTCTATGATTCAAACATATTTTTTAGTTCATTCAATCTACCATCCATCCCTGACGATGACGTTCCGTCATCAAGTGATCAACCCTTCATTCCCACTCAACCTCAACCTCAACCTCTACCACAACCAGAACCACAACCTCAACGACAACCTAAACTACAACCTCAACTAAAACTAGATCTCCCACCTAAACATCAACCTGAACCTGAACATGAAAACCAAATCCCATCAACACCATCACAAATGTCACAAAGCCCTATTTCTAATCAACTATCCACCTACCATAATCCATATCACAACCATCTTCCCCACAACCCACTTCATCCAATTCATCAACTTTAAACACTAATGTCAAAACCCTAAAAGACCACCCACATGATTATGTAATTGGATTAATTTCAGATGGCATAAGAACTCGAAGCCAGCTAATCAATGAATGTCTCTTTGCTTGTTTTTTATCTCAAATTGTTCCAAAAACTGTATACATGGCAAATCAAAATCCCAGCTAGGTTGAGTCGATGCAATTAGAACTTCAACGGTTCAGAAAACTAAAGGTGTGACAACTAGTTGATCTTCCTCCAAATAAGTATCCGATTGGAAAAAGTGGGTGTTCAAGAACAAACCAGATGATCATGGAGTTATGATTAGATACAAATCAAGGTTGTTTGTTCAAGGCTTTGCTCAAGAGGAGGGGATTGATTATATTGAGGTGTTTGCCCCCGTGGCCTGGATTGAAGCCATTTGAATTTTCCTAGCTCATGCTGCTCACAAAAACCTTAAATTCTTCCAGATGGACGTCAAGTGTGCATTCTTGTATAGAGCTATTGATGAAGAGATCTACGTCTGTCAGCCACCGGGTTTTGAAGATCCATATTTTCCTGAGAAGGTTTGATAAATCCTTGTATGGATTATATTAAGCTCCTAAAATCTGGTACAAAACCCTAACGAAGTATCTCCTTGTAAAAGGTTTCACACATGGCACTATAGACATGACTTTGTTTAAGAAGGAGGTTAATGGAGATGTGCTCATTACTCAAGTATATGGCAACGATATCATCTTTGGCTCAACGAATAAGAAGTTGTGTAGAGAGTTTGAAGAAGTTATGAAAGAGTGCTTTAAAATGAGCATGATGGGGGAGATGTGTTTCTTCTTAGGATTACAGGTTGAACCAAAGCTAGGTGGAATTCTCATTTATTAAGAGAAATGCATTCTGGAAATCTTATCAAAGTACAACATCAATGATGCTTCTCCCGAGCTTACTCCATTTTCTTCACAAAGCTGCCTAACCCCTGATGACAATGGAAAGACAGTTGATGCTCACAATTATTGTTCTATGATCGGTTCACTAATATATTTCACCATGAGTCATCCGAATATTACATTTGTTGTATGTTACCACGCTCGATATCAAGCCAATCCAAAAGAATCTCATGAGAAGCTGTTAAACGTATCTTCCACTACTTGAAGGGCTCTCCTCGATTGGGTCTTTGGTACCCAAAAGGAGGACATTTTGATCTTCATGCATACTCTAATAGTGATCATGAGGGTTGTAAGCTTGATACAATGTCAATTACCGATGGCTGTCAATATCTCGGGGATTGCCTTGTTTCATGACAAAGCAAAAGAGCAGACAACAATTTCTCTATCCACAAGCGAGGCTGAGTATATTGCTGCTTCAAGTTGTTTCTGTCAAGTGCTATGGATTCAACATCAAATGATGGTATATGGGATTAACTTTACTCACACCGTTTTCCTATGATAATGAAGCGACTGTTGGAATTGCCAAAAATCCAATCCATTATACTCGCACCAAGCATATTGAAACAAGAATTCATGCAGTCTGAGATGCAAAAGAAAAAGGTTTTATAGATATTATTTTCATTGACACCACAAGTCAAAAGGCCGATCTTTTTACAAAAACTTTTGATAAACAAGAATTGATCAACATGTTGGGTCTAGTATCTTTTTAAGGGCAAATTCTAGTGACGATCTTTAAATATTTAATGTTTTATTTATGTGAGTTCATTTAAAAAAATCTTTATAATTCATGTACTAAGTAGCTCCGAAACCCACACTTCGCCAAATCGTATCCTAGTTTAAAAGGAAATTTCTTTTGCTGCACCTAATAGAAATTTCAGGGGAGAATAGTCTTTGACCTTTTTAAATTTATATTGGCTCTTCTTTTAAAATTGTTTTGTATATAATCTTTTCTTATCTCTGGTGTAGGAATTAGAAAGCTTGGATAGTGTCTGAAGGAGGTGAGAGACATTTTGTTGGGATATATGAGTAGGACCAGTGGCCTACAATGAACTAGACGGTGATTGTGTCGTCGAACGGAGGTCAGATGCGTTGTGTTGGGATATGTTAGTAGGCCTAGTGGCTTACAATGAAGCAGATAGTGATTGTGTGACTTAACTAAGAATTAATCTCAGTGATAAGGTTTATTCCCACATCGTCCCGACTTGCACGAAGTTACAAGTCTTGTAAAAAATTGTGTTGAGAGTGACTGATTTCTGTTTTGATCCTTGCACTTTCAAAATTTTCACCACCCTTATGTCATGAATAAATTGTGTGTACAACTCCTCTTCTATACGTAAGCATTGACCTGGAGTGATGATCTTCTTTCTTATACATGGGTATACACCTGAAGTTCTCATCAACATGATCAAATGATGATGTTCTTTGTTATACGTGAGTATAGGCCTGAAGCTTTCATCATTTTACTTAAATCATTATCTCATCCACTATACGTGATTATAGATCTGGAGCTCTAATGATCCATGATTTTGTACATCTATAGATGTGAGATGATCTGTCATATGTCCATCCTAAAAAATTTCAAGCAGAATCAATGATGACACTCAATAAACCATGATGACGAGATGAGTTATTTGCAGAATGACTGTGGGAACCACGTCTCTTGAGTGTTCATAAGAGAACCCAAAAGATGATAAGCTTATGTTACAAGTCTCTATTGAAAAAAATTCAGCATGGATTTAAATTGACAAACGCCATCATTGACTCTCTAGATGATTTCTTGCAAGAGCATGCTCAATATCCTTACCTTTGTTCCTCCTTATTCAAATTTCTCTTTTTGTCAGTCTCGTGGGTTAAGAAGTCTTCTTTTTACATAATAATAATAATAATAATAATAATAATAATAATAATAATAATAATAATAATAATAAATGATAATAATAATAATAAAATTAAGTTCATGCGAAACTATTATTTCGCAGGGCGAAAGTATTGTTTCGCTGTGCGAAACTACTCTTTCGTTGTGCAAAACCACTCTTTCGCTGAACTAGTTCTGCAAGCGAATCTGTAGTTTCGTTGGCCATGCGAAAATATAGTTTCGCTATGCGAATTTATAGTTTCGGCATATGTGACACTGAGGTGTATATATATAAGTTTTGTCGGTTGTTTCACCATTTGCGAAATTCCCAAAAAAATTTGAATTCGAACCGACTTTTTCACCGAGAATTCAAAATCGATATTTGAAGTGTTTTTATGCGAATCTAACCGGTAAATCTTATTCCTGAACATGTTTCTCATCGTGGAATGTATTTAGTTTGGGTTTTAAGATGAAAAATGAATCGGTGACTTTTAGGTTTCGCACATTCATTTTGCGAAATTAAGGTGTTAACATGTGAAACTGAACGAAAGTTATTTTGTCTGGCGAAACTGTCTAGTTATGCTGCCGGTGTGCACTAAAGAGTTTCGACCAGATCCTGCGACTCTATAGTTTCGTAGGCAATGTGAAACTATGGTTTCCAATGCGAAAGTATAGCTTCTCTACACGAAACTATAGTTTCTCATCTTCATGTGAAACAATAGTTTCTCGGCTGCGAAACTATAGTTTCTCTCGTGTACTTTCATTATTTCGTGGGATTATGCGAATCTATATTCTTCCATGCGAAACTATAGTTTCGTTGTGAGAAATTATCTGCGAAGCTAATAATAAAAAACTAATAAATAATAAATAAATTATAATAATTAAAATTATAATTTTAAATGTTATGTAATCTCTTGTGATCTAACAAACTCTCGATTTCACTTGCAGTCATTATGGGGAATTTGAAGTTTGATCCCTTAGATCAAACGTGGTGGCGTACCTAAACGTTCGAGATTCAAAGTCTACCGGATATGGACATGCCAACCATTGACTGAAGAGATCTCCTATCTACTATGCTATTTCTCACTCTCTCACTAGAGATGAGAAGCAAATAAGAGATTTCTTGAGAATAACTGATTATGACACCAAGCAGATGATTATCAGAGCATCAGTTTAAGGAGAACTATTCGAGATATAGGCCGAGACAGTGGCTAAGGCCCTGTATCTGGAAGATGACTTGGGAGAGAGCATTGAGATGACTGATTCAAAGGTCTTTATAGCATTTCAAAATATTGGCTATCAGGGAATCGACTTTGAGAAGCGAAAGGAGATCAAAAAGTCATTTCTCTCGAAGGGGTGAAGGTTCGTCGCTCATGTCTTCATTAGCTGTTTGGATCATAGGAAGGGGGGATCAGATAGGCTAAATCTGAGATACTCCACAGCTATGATTATGTTTTGTAGAGGCAAAAAGGCAAACATAGATCAGATCATTCATGACTACATGTTAGAGAACATAATGGCCTAGAAGAAGGATAAACGACTGCTGTATCCAAGATTCATTCTAATCACTCTAGATTATCTAAAGTGAAACTTACCTAAGCTCGGGGATGAACTGAGATTGACTCTGATGAACCCATGGATCTTTGCTGACTGTGCTGCTTCCAGACATGATTTTTCAAGGAAGATCATGTATCTGCTGGAGAGCATGTACATAGAAGAAATGTTGAACTATATCAAGACTCTGATCCCTTTGGAGGAAAGGAGACCTGTAGAGACTGGAGGAAATATGGAGGAGATTAGAAAGAGAAAGAAATATATGAACGAAACTAATTTGACCTTCAAAGAACAACTGGATGAGATTGAGGAGGAGTTGAGAAAGAAGAGGAAGAAGAAGGGTGTAGAGAAATCATTCTCTCATGCAAGAGCTAATTCCTCGATACGGGAAAAGAGGAGTAAGAGCAGATTGTTAGTCATTCCTGAGACTAAGCCTATAGGAGAAGCTGAGAGACCAAGGAGGGACATGAGATCAAAGTTTAATGAGGATGTGATTAGAAATGTCAACACATCCTTATCAAATAAGCTAAGCATGATAAAGACAAAGCTGATTAACTCAGACGAAAAGGATTAGAGATTGATAAGATGAAGAAAGTTATTTTAAGCCAACATAATTTGATAAGAAGGTTATTAGAAAAGGTAAGTGATCTGAGGAGGATTGTTAGTGCTACTGATGTACTAAGTGCTCAGCAAATCAGGGAAATGACTAACACATCAAAGTTCCTTTTTATTGATAAGACATTAGGAGTAGGTGTTAGCGGTGTAGGAGGATCGGGAGCTAGAGGTAGTGGTGATGTAACCTTTGGAGCTGGTGGTAGTGGTTTAGGTGGTGTTGAAGTTTCTGAAGGTGGCGCTAGTGGTAGTGGTGAAGGAGTTGGTGAGGAAGAAAATGTTAAGAAGGTGTTTGAGGCTGGGTTTATTGATATGGGATTTGACTTAGATACTGATCTGACAGGGAATAAGGCGATAAGGGATGAGAGACAAGGAGGAGAGAAAGGTCATGTTGAGCTTAATTTAATTGATGAGGTGGAAGAGGTCGAGGGATAATTAGTGGACTATGATTCTGAGCTAGAGTTTTATATAGTTATTGAGAGGCCAATGCCTTATGTGGCTCAAAGGAGTTCAGTTGAAGGAGATATGTTTGAAATGAACAGAGAGGACTGGTTCTATAAGAAGGAAGAACTAGAGAAACTAACACCTCTTTTTCAAAACATTCAAGAACTAAGGAGGAAGGAGACAGACAATAATATTATAAGCTCGAAGTACAACACGAAGCTGAAAATATTTATGATTAAAAGACATGGAGGCGGGATCTCATATATGCACAAAAAGAAGTTTGAGAAATGGCGGTGAGAATACCTGATCAACAACCTTCAATACTACAGAAGTTTAAGAAATGGTTTTATGACAATCAGACTTGAGAAGCAGTAGTGAGGGTAAATGATGGAAATAAAATAAGGATGTTTGGTCCTGTGGAGGTATTCTTATTTACTAACGAAGATCTGAAGGTAGTTTATGAGAACCATATTAAATTTGGAGCTAGAGAAGAGACGAAGACTGAGGCGAGCTTGTTTGAGAGGGTAGCAAACAAGACTCGAGGCGTGAGATCGGAGATCAAGTAACTCGAAAGGAGCATGCATGAACATGAGGATCTGGAGGCAGAAATTAGAGATCTAGGATGATGGAGCAGACAAAGGCTGGAGCTAATCCTAAAGACCCTGTAGGTGAATACCCCCTAGGGGGAGTATTGATGATCAAGAATAGGGTGGTATTCACCTTGCCGTTTGTTTCTATTTAGTCATAGTTTACTATAGCTTAGATATTATTATAATAGGATTTAGTTTACTTTTGTCTTGTTTTGTATTCTATGACATGCGAAACTACGGGCGAAACTTCATGCGAAACTGCATGCGAAACTTCATACAAACTACAGTTCCGCCCGGTGGTTTCTAATGTCATGGTGCATACAGTTTTGCAGTATACGAAACTAGGCCCTGTATATATATGTTTCTTTTTTCTTCATTGTGTAACTCTTGGAACTTTATTGATTATTATGGATTTGAGTTCATTTCTTTTTTATGTATTGCTAGGAGCTGATATTTCATACATTTGAGCATTATTCTTCTTAATCTTCACGAATTCTCTTACAAATGTGTTTTATGTTTGATTTATGTTATTACTTCATCATTACTTGCTCCATAAGCTATTAGAATTAGTGATGTCTTGTGGATTTTAGTGTAAACCTTTATCAAAAGCACGTTCAATCGATCAGTTGGACCAACAGTCTTAACTACTAAAATTCTGTTTTGTACATAGCAAGCAATGTTAATTGCCTCTGTCTAGAAGGTAATGGGCATTTTAGAGTCAGACAACATGTTTTTTGCAGCTTTAATAAGTGTCTTGTTTCTCCTCTCAGCGACACCATTTTGCTAAGGAGTCCTGGGAGCGCTATATTATCTTGTAATACCCTTTTCATCATAAAATATGTTAAGGATTTGGTTCTTGAATTCAGTTCCTTGATCACATCTTATGGTCTTGACCTTATGATCACATTGATTCTTAATTTTTAGAATAAAGTTCTTCAGTATCTCATGAGTCTCATCCTTAGTTCAAAGGAAGAAGACCCAAGTGAATCTTGTGAAATCATATATGAACACCGAACAATATGAGTTCCTTCTTAGACTCATTACAATGGTCGGGCCAAAGAGATCCATGTGTAATAAGTGTAGGGGAGTGGTGATGGAGTTCATTTCCTTTGGCTTATGTGACACCTTGTGTTGCTTCCCTTTCAGGCAAGGAACACAGTGATCATCACTTGTACTCTTTCTTTGGCATTCTAGTTACCAGGTCATTCTTAATCAATTTATTCATGTTTTTAAAGTTTACATGGCACATTCTTTTATGCCAAAGGAAAGAATCATCACTATTTGCATTAGATAGAAAGCAAAAAACTCATCCTGAGGGAGACGTTTCCTATAAATTCATCTTGTACATGTTCCTTTTCCTGGGAGCTCTGAGCAAGATATGCTCTTGAGAAATTACCACCCCGGGCTTAAGAACAATGCACTCATGCTCAGTGAAGAGCATATTGTGTCTCTGATCACAAAACTAGGATACACTCAGTAAATTGTACCCAAGCTCCTTAACAAAGTTTACCTTTTAAGCTTACCATTTATAACCATGCCCTTTCTAATAATGTAACCTCCTAATCTCCTAAAAAGCAACTGGCCCACCATCAATTTTCTCAAAGTTTTGAAGTAAAGAGCCATTGCCTGTCATGTGCCCGAAACAACCATTATCAATGATCCATATATTCTTTTTAGTCTTTAGTTGTTCCTGCACAAAGGTTAGCTATATTTGGAAACCTATGCCTCATTGGTATTGGGCTTTTTAAAATGGACTGAAGACAATACCATAGTGATTGATCCTATGTTAAGACTTTAAGGATCATCTTCTATTGTCAATGAAGAACTTTCAATCACTTGGTCTTCCTTTATCTTGCACATCTTCTTTAAAATAGACTTGACCTTTAACACTTCAGAAGTTTTGACAACTTTAAAAGCTTTGGAGACTGAGCCTTCGGAAGATCTTGCTTTCGCTGCAACAACTTCAGTGCTTCAGAAGCATTCCTTTCTTTTGAGACCAAATTTTGTTCAGAACGAAAGTTTTCACTTGTCTTCATTTCCACATTGGAGCTTCCAAAAGGAAGATATTTTCCTTCCTGTTGGTACACATGTCCCTAGTTCTAGTTCTAGTGAGCTCAAATATAATTGACTTTCATTTTGTAACACTTATGTAATGTTTGATATATGAAATGAAAAACTCTTCTTTGAAGCATATTGGTTGTTGAATGTTATACCTATTAATATGATTGATTGTTACACGCTTATATGAACATGTTATATAGGTTTACAGTTGTTAGACATAGTTCTGTATCATTAAAGGTTAAGAAATATGTTTAACTAAGTCTCATGATTCAGCCGCACGACTGTACCATGCGAATGGGCCAGTCACACGACTGAACCAGGTGATTGAGTCAATCGCACGATTGAGTCATAAGACTGACTCAGTCGTATGAATGAATCAATCGTATGACTCAGTCGCACGACTGAGCCATACCCATGGCTCAGTCGTACGAATGAGAGCTGTAACCTATAAATACCACTTAATTCGTGGAAAAATGTAACACTTCGAGAATT
>BJCO01744126.1:0-19657 GCA_018326465.1 Flaveria floridana | reverse complement strand
TCACTTACATCTTTAGTTTTCACATACACATAACATATAATAAGAAGTAAACTCATAGTCCATGCATTCACATTTCATCAACCATGAAAGATAAACCAAATAATCGACCCTCCGCGGGGCAGCGGGGGTTCGGGGGCGGCAGCCCCTGATAGCGGGGTCCTAGGGGTGGCAGCCCCTAGTGGGGTCCAAGGGGCAACACTTTACTTTAGAAAATTTCATTTTCTTGATAATAGGTCTTAAAAACCGTCATCGTGAAATTATGTATTTTAGTATGCATATCACCCCAAAACATTGAAATTGAGTAAAGGAGGGGTCTAGGACTCACCTGAACTTAGCAAAATAGCTTCAATTCTAAGTTACTTAAGGTATAGTCCGAATACCCAAGCTGCACGGAAGTTAATACACAAAAACGTCATTTTCTTCATAATTTCGCTGACAGTTTCGCTGCCAGTTTCGCTGGACAGATTCGCTGCCATGAGCGCCCAACTTTCGTTGGAATTTCCTAGATTCGCTAAGTCTTAATGGTTTTCTCGAACACAGTAGTTTCGGTAGGGTGAAACTACAGTTTCGCTAGGGCGAAACTACAGTTTCGATGGAATCTCTCTTAGTTTCGCTGGATGAGTCCACAATTTCGCTAATCGGGCTCACAGTTTCGCTGGATGCATAAAAATGACGAACCAGCCCATTTTTATCCTAAAATCTTAACTTTTTACGTCCAAATCCTTGGTTTACCATCCATGAAACCATATCTAACCTTTTTACACGTTTTCATACGTAAAAATTTGACCTTTATGTGTTTTTTTGAAACTTTTTGAACCCAAAACCCTAGAAATCCGGATCCGTTCTAAAGGGATGTTTGGATGACGATTCTTACCTTGATTTGTTGCTCCTTTCTTGTGGTTTGAAGCTCCAACACCCAGATCTTCAATCTTCAAAACAACCAAGCTCCCAATCCTCCAAAATCTTCACTTTCTCACTCTACTTTCTCTCTCTAGAAGCTTAGGGCTAGGGTTGCAAATAGGGAGATGGAGGCTGATCATGCATGTTTAAGGGCTAATTAAGGACCCTTAAACCCATCAAAACATAGCCCATTAAGGTTAATTTAGTCCATAGCCACTATCTTCCTTATTTAATTTAATTAACCCTTAAAAAGCCCATCATTGTTAAATGGCTCGCTTTGGGAATTTCGAGGCGTTACATAAATATAAAATTTTAGGGTTGTAGGATTTAGGGTTTTATCATAGAATTCCTAACTTCTAGCCTAACATAGGTTTTGTACTATTGACTAAATTACCTTGACACATTAGAAAATATACATAAGTAAAAATAGTATAAAACTTTATTAGCATTGATATTTCATCATCAACACTGATTAGGAGTTTATCTGCATTGACTTATACGGATGACCAACTCCTTGTCCACATTGCATGGTATTTTTCATCAGAATCACTTCACCTCTTCCGTATTGACTGTTATTAGCATCACGTTCTCAATCACATTAAGTACTAACAGTCATCCACATTGAGTTCTTGTCATCCAGGGATTCTGTTCCATCCTCATTAGTTTAACACTTGAACATCATTAGCATTGCCTTCTATTTTCATCACTATCAACACTTGTGAAATTCTTTAAAAAAGAACAATAAACCTACCATCACCTGAATTGACATGCATGATACATTCAAGGTACAAGAAATCACCAATTTCATCAAATCCACTGCAGAAGCCTTCATCACCCTACAATTACCCCAAATCAAACAAATTCTTCTACAAACTCAAACCAAAACCTCCCAAATCTCAACCAAAATTCTCACAAGCCATATCCGACTCTTTGTAAATCAAAATCAAAACAAATGATATAAAAAGACTAAAGTCAATCTGAAATCCTTCAAATTAGCTCCATGGCTCTGATAAAAAAATGATCCGAATTCTCTTAATTCACTCATACTGGATAGATTATCAATTCACACAAGTAGAATTAATGTGAATGATGCTCATCATGATCAAACAGTGATTAACAACTAATATGAAGAGAAAAAAAACGGACAAACATACATATATATACGGTTTTGTTCCATTCATTAAAATATAAAGTTCCCACAAATCCCAAATTTCTTGCATTCTCCGACTTTTCACAGCAGAATATTTCTCGCACCTTAAGCTTTCGCATATCAACATCTATCTTCAAAGTTCTTGCATAACTACACACGTACCCAAAACGTTCTCACAAACTTCAAAGTTTTCGGATAATGTGATTATGTTACTTGTTGTGTTACCCTTAAGTACCAAATCCATTGTTAGTAGTATCTTATGTTACTATTGGGCATACTAGGTTCAACATGGGCATGAATTTCAAGTTTAAGGACAATAATTATGTCTTCGTACATGTGTGCATTTGAAATTTCTCATCACTATAAAAATCTGGTTCTATTTTTGTTAAGTATCTAAATCGACTCAAACTAACCAATGCATACCCCTAGATTACTTTGACTATCTTCTTTTGTTGACTACTATTTGTTTTATTGGTGCATCATGATACAATTCTTTTGTTGACTAGTATTTGTTTTATAGGTGCATCATGATACAATTATGATTAAATGTACAAACTATACACCCACATACAAGATTTTGGCAGCCCCGGTTATTGTAAAAAGGAGAAACTGAGCGAATGTCAACGGGTGTCAGTGTAGCAGATCGAATCAAGCAAAACCAAATAAACTTTTTTCTTTCATTATGTTAAAGGCTACCTACTTGTTGCTACATTCTTGATCTGTGTTAGCCAAGACATTTACTTTGAACAATCAGGTTTAAGGTAAACCTCATGATCACTCTATGGTTTGAGTAATATTATCTTTTATTTAACTCACAACTAAACTCTTGATGGACATTGAATATGTGATCTAGGATGGTTTGTGTATCAAGTTTTTGTTGACAACTGTTTTTAAATTTGATGTTGAAACTTAACATGCCTCAACGGCATTTACCCATAGTAAAATTTTTAAGTTTGTGATTTTCACCGTTGTCCAAACACCATAGAACCTTGGCGTTGACCAACGCTGATCTTAGTTCCAGGGAGGATCAATCACCTAACGTTCTAATTCATTTAACGTTTAACCCTACACTGACGTCTGTATGGTATTCTTAGGTTAATAGGACTTGTTGGCATTATGAGAAAGTCCATGCAACATGTATTACACAATATTGCACATATGAAACAAAATCATGCGAAAAGCTTTTTAAGTTATTTGGGCATCGCACACATCACTTTCGTTTTTAGAAATACGACTGTAAACATATGTTAAGTTGCGTCAACTTTTAATAAATAATATCCTTACTTTTTCTTTTCGAATGCAGTTCTAGGCTAAATCCACCTTGTAAATCATGAATTGATTATGTATTGATCCAATACTGAAACCATCTTTTGACTACAGCCGTGATCACTCATCAAGACTTCGTCCAGAATGCGATCTAAGGAAATCTAAATTGCATTATTTGTTCATCTGGTTTTACACAAACATATTCTAGGATAACTAATATGACTCAAACATTATTTTATATTGTTGTGTCATATAAAGTGCACCATCAGGAAGCATTTACATCACCATTTTTACATGATATAGCATAAATGGGAGTCCTAATCTGGTGATCCATTTAACATATCATGTGGAATTATGACTAGATGGATGGCAACCTTACAGTGTCCCTATTAGAATAGAAGCACAACCCTAGGACAGAAGCGTTGTTGCAGGATGGTAGCTTAGCATATCACTAGTGGGGTTGTCAGAAGACCAGCCCCACCTACGGGTTGCGATACGTGTGGCGTGTGCGAAGACCATACATGTTGGCCTAAGTATCATCTGGAGGACCGACCACTTTATTTTATGCGTCATTATAAGATAAATGTTGAACCATAAGAAATTTACAATGATAATAACTAGTTCAAGGAATATAAGATCGAACGCTAGTAGATTTCCTTTTAGAATAAAGAAATCAAATCCAACAATTTGATCGAGGGGATCGTAACTTCGATTAACTACAATGTTGAGAATACATTTCGTTGAATGAAAATATCTAAAATCAAAAAGAAAATTGAAATGACAACAAATAAGCATTGAACGTATAGAGTAACTTAACTCATCGAATAAACCTCCGTATTCATGAAACATTATTCAGATTGCCCGCGATTTTATGATGTCGAAGCTCATCTCACTAGGGTCTGTAGCTTGCAACTCAACTTGGATTCCATCTAGTTCTCTCTTGAATCGGTCCTTCGAGCTTGCATACACCATCTTCATTCGAACTTTAGAAGTATCCGGTGACCTATTATATTTCGAAGAGTCATTCATATCTAAATCTTTAATTTAATCAAGATGTATGAAAACAAATAGTACACATAAATGCATGGCATATACACAAGGCACCTTTAACACGATACAATTGGAGTAATATATATATATCATTACCAGGCAATGAAGAAAATTTTGCTTTTCTGACAATTTTCATCAGTGGTGAAGTCAAAATCGAAAACAGCATAGCGACATTCATCACTAGGAAGAGAGTTTGTGAAATCCTCATAGGTCTCATCAGGCCCACCAATCTTATCAAGGATCACTTGTTGATCTTCGATTTTGTAGGTGATAAACCGATAGTTCCTTTTCGATTTTAACTCTAGAAACTTCAACTTGCATTCATCATTTACAGCCATTCCAGAAGCCGCATTTGCCTAGCACAACAATAGAAAAATGAACCAAAGTATAATTCAGGCAGTCCTTTTGATTATCAATAGGTGCTTCATGGTAATGATTGAGAATGGTGATGACGCAAAACACCTGGAAGCCAAATTCGCTTGACTAAACAACAAAATTATGCCATAAAACAGAAATGAATAGGAAATCCATCACATAATTATTGTTGAGGAAAGAAAAACAATGTGTTGATATTTTAGAGGTGATGGATGATGCATAAAGAAAAACTATACAAATTCATGATTAAAAAACATAGATACCATTATAGGAGCCATATATATCCATAATATTGACGAAAGACAAATCAATCAATAAATGTTAGGTGCTAATTAAGCTAATCACTAATCAATGAATAATGTAGAGGGATGTCAATTGTTATTTTAGATATGATGAACGATGAATGAACAAACTCTTTATTTAACAATATATGATCAAATTTTTGGATCAAATATCAAAAAAGAAAAAAAAAGAAGAAAAACATGAACAGATGAAACTATTGAGATTGAGAGGGGGATGCATACCATGATTGATTGTGCAATTGGATGATTATGTTGTTGTAGAAAGAAGGAAGATTGGAGGGAGAGATCCTTGAAATCTAGGAAAACAAATTAAACGAATATTTTTGCTGAGGGGAAACAAGAGATTATATGGGGGAGAAATTGTCTTTCAACCTCTTGTTCATTACCTTTCTAATTTTATTAATTTTAATTTTTTCTTTATTTGTCTCTTGGTGAATAATATTTATTTTCATCATTTTTTATCTGCTACCTCTTAAAATAGAGCTTTTTTAACGTTACACTTTTTCTTGTTTGTATGTTACTCATGATATCTGAAACTTAGATAATGTTATATTAGTTCATACGTATATGAAAATGTTGAACGAATTTATAAAATTGAAACATGATCATTTGAATTTTATCCAAAACTTGGTTTTATAAATCACAAATGAAACTAGTGTAATGCTACTTAGACTCTTTTTTCATAGTTTATAACTTTAGCTAGCCTGCAGCTCCGTGTGTCACTCGAGATGGATTATAATTTTAAAAAAAGTTAAAGAATGTAATTACATTACTTCACAGGTAAATACCACAAATAAATCTCATATAATATATAAAATTCATAGATCCCTAAAGACTTCTTTGTAAACAATATTTAAGGTTTTATTTGTAATTTCACCATCTTTTTCATAAATTAGAATTTTAACTCCATCTATGCTTTTAACTCCTAATAAAATAACGTACAACTGACCATGTGTAAAAATTAGATGTTCTGAAAACAAACCAACCATTGATAACGACTATCCTGAATTTTATTTATTGTTATGGTAAAACAAATGAAGAGCGAAAAATGTCCTATTTGAGATTTATTGAAATTCTTTTGTCTGTAGGTGTTAGACACATTCGAGGGACGAAAATCTGAGTGTCGATATTACTTCTGGATGTTAATTATAATTCTAAAACATGATTCCCTAATGATATGATTTGTAGTCGAGTTCCATTATATAATCGATTTTTGATCGGTATTAAATAATAACATAAGTGTAAATAACCTTTAATATGAATTTCTAATTTGGTGGACCAAAATGATTACATCCATTCAGAATGTCAGGTGAGTAACTTTGATTAAAACTAGCATGAAGATGCTCCGATACACAATTAATTATGTACACCTTTCATCACCTATTAACATCAATAGCAACTGACTATTAACCTTTTATACAACTTTATTGTTGAATGTTATTAGAATTTTTGAAAATACGAAAGACAGAAGGATATATAAAATCAATAAGATTATAAACAAGATAATGTGACAAAGTATTTAGAAGATCATCCGGTGTATCCATAATGGCCTCATACTTATTGTATCCGCTAAGATTTCCTTCTCCTATATCCAACAGTCATTATGCAAGCATCTTTATTTCCTCTATTTCAAATGAAGCACTTCCTACAGTTAACCTCATGTTTCTTTGTTAGTCTAAGTACTTTTCAATGACCCCAAAGATAGGAAGAGCTTAATGAAGCAATAACAATATATTGTCTACTTCTATATGGAAGGGAAAGGAGAATTTTCCTAAAATCTCATCCAAAACCAACTACTTTGCCACCAAATGGTAATTTGGAACTTACATTTAAGGCCCCGTTCTCAGAGACCTCACAGTTGGGCAATCATTGCATTATTATATAAAACAATACATATTTCATAAAATGTTGTAGCGGAATTAAGTTAGCAAAAAACATTCATTTCATTAATAATCACTGTTGTTAAGCAATATATCATTATTTCATACGTTCAAAAAGATCTTTTAATTGGATTACAAAACAATAATATCATTAAGCATGAATGGATGCCAGTGTATCCTCGACGAGTAGCTTCTCCCGTGTGCCATCCTCAGCAACGAATTACCTGTCAACTGAAAAATGAATAAAAGTCAGTGTTACCAAGTGGGTTCTAGTTTATAAAGTATTAAAATACCTTGCATGATTTATATACGAAAATATCCTTCTTGAATAAAATACATTACTTTCGTACGCATTCGTTCATTTCGTACTTTTTTATTATCTTTCACTTTCATCTAGACCAATGTGCAATACCCCGAACATTATGCACGAAGCTGATATTGGGCCGAAGTTTAATAATAGACCCCTAACATTATGTACGAAGCGTGACCCAGTACCTAGGGCATGCCATAAGGGTCCCGTCAATCTCAACGATTGACCCTGTATGCATCCTTCTAGTTAGCTAAACCACATACAGTTAAGCTAACGGCAACATGGTCGTGCACCTCCACTACCCAGGAAGGTTAAATCCAATCATTCTTATCTACATGAAGATTTTAGTCAACTTATTCAACTAAGTCTCCTTAACCTAGCTTATTGCCTCCTAGCATTTCTTGCTCCTGCATTATGAGTTAAAACATGTCAATAATAAGGTTGTTGGTGAGTCATAACCAATGACTTTAAAGTACTCAAGCAATATGACAAAGTGTGCAAGTCAATATCAACAAATCAAGTCTGTACTGAAGTCACCAGAACGGGTATCATTTTGATCTCATATATGGAACTCTAGGCTTAATATATATAAGAATGAAATGGTAAACTGACCGTCCAAATTATTTGTCATCAAAACCGCTCAACCCTATCCATAGTGTCAGTTGTGGCCTTAGGCTAACCCTTGTCCTAACCATAGATCTCCTCTATGGCCTCATACTATCATTATCCTCAAGCCCTATCCATAATCTCTGCTATGGCGTCAAACAAATCCAATCCTATCCATAATAGATTGAGCTTACAATCATTTCTTACGACCCATGAATACACCATCATGTGATCTGACACTATAATGGAATTTTTTATATCACATATATGCAGATAATGAGTAACAACTCATATGTCGAAGGGTTTGAGGCTTACCAATGAAACCGAGCCTCCACATGTCGGTTCAACATAAAAAAACAATCACAAGCATATCTATGAGCTACGATCATCACACCGTGCCTTCCAATAAGCTAAAATTATAGAGAGAGGGTGATGTGTTTAGAGAGAGAGAAAGAGAGAGAGAGAGAGAGAGAGACAGAAAGAGAAGGGTGAAATTAGTTTTTTTGGGGCTTTTAATAAACCAATTTTGCCTAACCGGGACTCATTGCGGACTGCTAAGCCATCCCTGACGGTCTGTTACCGACTTAAATTAGATTATCTTTCAAATGAAATATTAGCATATACTATCCAAATATTCCTCACGAACCGTAAGCCTGCTATGGTTTTTTGGCGTCTACAACCACCTTAGCAGACTGTGACCAAGTTCCTTGGCGGTTTACTATGGAAGTTGGTTCCTTGATCCTAAATCCTTCTCCTAAGTAGACTTTTATGGCCAACCCATAGGAACCATAGTGGTCTGTTATGGTTTCTATACAAATTTTCCTTTAAAATTTCAATTTTTAAATCATTCCCTAAAAGTTCCCATATGTTTATTGGGATAATGACCCGTCTAATTAGCCGAGGTGTCACATCCTCCCCCTTTAAAAGGTTTCAGTCCCAAAATCGCTTAAATTTATGAACATATGGGGTAATTCTTTCTATTGTTTCTTCCGATTCCTGTGTAAATTTTAGACCGTGCTTGGTATTATATTTTACCTTAACATTTGGGATAATGCTTTCTTCTTAATTTCGTCTCTTGTTTTTCTACTATATCAATTGGCTCCTCCATACAATTTTACTATTTATCCACCTAGATCACATCTAGCAGAGTTTTCATTCCTCATCAAACAAACATTTCTGTAAATTTCAACGCTTGGAATGCCGGATGTACTCCACTTAACAACTCATGGAATTCTAATTGTTGTGCTCTAAATATTACATAGACTACCAATCAAAAGCACATCAATTATTCCTTAATATCTTGTTTAAAATGTTGAAAATGAACTTTAAAATGCCAAATTGTGTTTCAGGTGTTAAAAGGACAAGATGAACAAAAAACAAACTTAGCAAGCATTTGAAAAAACCCAAGCTTTGAAGATCAAGCTTGGGGTCACGCCTCATTAAGCACAACCCATGCCCAACTGAAACACATCCATGATTAAATTAGCACATCCCAGTGTTTATACATCTAATGGGAAAAGAGTATTGTCTTCCAAAAGGAAGCATGGGGCCTCCCAACCAAACCTGCATTTACGAGCTGGCCAACTTTCATAAGCATTGTACTAGCATGAGACCATGCTTAAACACTCCAGAAAGCCTATAAATAGAGACTTAAGGCCATCATTTGGGAGAGCTTTTGGTAGAGGGTTACCCTTCTGATTTCTCTCGGGAATCAAGACTTGAATACCCATTGGAGACTCCACTTGAAAGAAGCATGGGATTGTCTAAACATCATCCATTGAAGATCAACGGTTTGATTGTTCCATTTCACAAATGATTTCATATCTATCTTCTATGTTGTTTGTTGTTATGTTTAAGCTCATTATGAACTAAATGGTGAAACTTATATCATTTGTGATATATTAATGATGTGATTTATGTTATGTTAATGTTATGATAATCTTGGGTAAACTTTTGATGTGTATCATCTATATTTTAATGGGAAATTATAAACTAGTGATTTGTAATTATGAATGCCATACAAGGTTGAAAACATATGAACTAGCTTTTATTTGAAAAACTAGTCTTCTTAACAAATCCATGGCTAATGAACTAGAAATGGTTATTAGAAATCATACAGCTTTAACTTTCTTATAATTTGCGGGTTCCATTTTATTAGTCTGAGAAATCTACAGTAATTGTTATGGTTTTTAAAATTAATAATATGTTAAAAAGAAACTTGATCTACTTTTTTTTCTAATATTAGGTTATGTTTTTAGAAATCGTATGTTGGAAGATTACATGAGATTTACCTATATTACTACTGGTTTGGTGGATTAGCATTGTAAGTAACTTGATGTTGTTGTCCTTATAATGACAGAGCTGGCAGTTGAGAAATCCACAATAGCTCGCGTTTATAAAGATTAACATAACTACTTAAACTTATATATTTATTTACAACATGATCTAATTACGATGATAGCCTTAATTCCCTATTTTAAAACCCAAAAGTCTTAATATTACTTTAACTTTTATCTTTAAGTTTTTAAAACCCTAAAAATTTGGTTACATCAAAGCAACTTATCATATTCTAAAACAAAACCCAATCTGATAGTCAATTACAAAGGTTGGTGAGTAGGCTTGGTGTGTCCATGGATTGATACTCGGTTCTTACCAACACTTTGTTACCACATGACAGGTATACTTGCCTTTTATGTGTAGTTAGTATAAGTAATAACCAATTAAAAACTGAATTTGTGCGAAAATCTTTTATCAAAAAATATACAGCCTTTTACATGCAACCACTAATCTACTGGCCACCATGCCTATTCTTTCAATTATCTCAAAAGGTCCACTACAACGAGTACCTAGTGAGTTTACCTCGCTTTGCAAAATAAATGGTACCATGCCTTGGCAACACCTTTAACAAACCTTGTCCCCAACCGTAAATTCCAACGGTTTCCGTCGCCTAGCAACATAACTCCTCTGACAATCCTGAGTAGCTTTCGGTCTCTCCTTTATATTCTTCACCTTATCAGTGGTATTGAAAATCAACTCGAGACCCGTTAGTTTCCATACACCCACTTCCAACCAACTGAGTGGCCCCTAGCATTTTTGCCCATATAATGCCTTAAAATGCATCACTTTCAGACTCTCATGATAACTATTATTATATGAAAGTTTTATCAATGGGAGGTGATCATCCTAGCTACCATCAAATTCAATTACACATGTTTGTAGCATGTCCTCTAGGGTTTGTATGGTTCACTCACTATGTCGGTCTATCTAGAGATGATAAGCAGTACTTATCTCAAGTTTAGTCCCCATTACATCCTTAACTGTTTGCAAGAAGCAAGACATGAACTAAGCATTAGGATTAGACACGATCCACGTACATAAATTGGCCTTCTATGCTTTTTTAAGTTAAGTAACTGGAAACTATGTTTGCCTTTCCCAAATGATACTAAAGCTCAAAGTCATAATCTTTCAATACCTCCATCCATCATCTTTGTCGCATATTGAGCTCCTTTTGCTCGAATATGTGCTTTTGGCTATTATAATTTGAATGCAAGACAAAGTTAATCTATACAAGTAATATCACCATATCTTTAATACAAACATAATAGCACCCAATTCCAATTCGTGTGTAGCATAGTTCCTATGTGCTTCTTCAGTTGCTGTGATGCATAGGTAATCACATGATTCCTTTGCATCAGCACTATCCTAATCTATTTATAGAAGCATCATAATAGATAACAAAATCAGCATTCCCCTTCGGTAGAATGAGAATGAGCGTATTAATTATCTTCTACTTAAGTACCTTGAATACTTCCTCTTGCTTGGGCCACAACTAAATTTTGCACCTTTCTTGGTAGGAGTAGTGCGATGTTGTGATCTTGGAGAAGTCTTGGATAAGATTCCTATAATATGTAGCCAACCCTAGAAACCTACAAATCTTGTTGGTGATTAAGGAGCTTCCCATCCTATCATTGCTTCCACTTTGGCTAGGTCCACTTGAATTCCCTTATCGTTAATGACATGTCCCAAGAACTAAACTTCTCTTAACCAAAACTAGCACTTAGAGAATTTTACATATAATTTTTCTTTTTGTAATAGTTCCAACAACATTCGTAGGTGTTGTTCATGTTCAACCATGATTCACGAATAAACAAGAATGTCATCAATGAATACAATCACAAACTTATCTAAGTAGGACTTTCACACTTGGTTCATCAAGTCCATAAAAACCATAGGTACATTTGTCAATGCATATTGCATCACCAAGAACTTATAATGACTGTATCATGTATGAAAGGCAGTCTTTGGCACATCTTCTTCACGCACTGCCACTAGATGGTAGCCAAATCACAGGTAGATCTTTGAGAAGTAGCTTGATACTTCCAATTAATCGAATAAATCATCAATATGCGGTAAGGGATACTGGTTCTAACCATCACCTTGTTCGAGTCTCAGTAATCGATGCACATTCTTATTGAACCATCCATATTCTTTACAAACAGGACCAGAACTCCCCAAGGCAACGAGATTGGTTTAATAAACCCCTTTTCCACCGGCTCTAGAAGTGGCAAAATCAGTTCTTTCATTTCTGAGGGTGTTAATCAGTGTGGCGCCTTGGATAGGTGTATTTCCTGGTACTAGGTCGATATGAAACTCAACTTGTTTTCTGGAGGTAGACCAAGAAAGTCTTCCAGAAATATGTGGGGGTATTTCAACACCACTTGTACATCCTTAATATTCCTTTGGTCCTAAGATTACAATCAGTAGCCCTCGTATACTCATAGATGCTTATCGACCTTCATCAAAGATAGCATCTGTGTTCACTTATGTGGTAGATCTCCCATGTTCACCATCTTTTGGTTGTTCGGTAGCTCAACTTCCACCGACTTAAGCTAATTGTTTATATGGGCTTTGTGCGTATCTAGCCAGTTCATTCGTAGAACTATATCAAAACCTCTAAAATTCATAGCAGCAGTTGTAAGGTAAGTTCCCAATTATGTAATCTTTAGTAGCAATTATTAAGCCCAAACTCGGCCTTAATTTCATGTCCTATTAGCAATTTTAATCTAAGGTATCGCTAACTTAGACATCATGCCTCTAAAATAGACCATAAATTTGGTTGACACAAAACTCTTATTACCACCAGTGTCATAGGTGTGGTTGACATGAAACATACCATATTATTAGCTTTCCTAGCTTCCATTGCCCTCATCGCAAACACATGGGTATTTGTTTTTAATGTCATTGCATATTTTCTTTTGTTTGCTAGGGTGTGCGCAACCTCTCCTATCAACTTGGTGTAGTTGTCCTTAATGTACCCTTCCTAGCCACACCCACCCTCGTATGCCTCGATAGTCCTTACTAACATGCTTATTCCTTCCACACTTCTCGCACTTCCCTTAGTAACAAGTTCCGGTATGGGTTTGCCCATATGTTGGGCATTTTGGTTCTTCATCGCTCACCTAAGATCCAAACCTTCAAAACTTAATTCCATTATAACCTTGCTTATTTCTCTCTCTTTGTGCTTTTCCCAAATAAAATTTCCAACCTTCTAGCTTCCCTTCCACATTTGAACCCACCATCAGAAATCCAGCTTCCTTTTTCCCGGATAAGATCCTAAGTCAGTTATGTAGTCAACTCCACAATGGATTACAGGGTAGCAGGCCTTGAGTTTTGTAAATCACCTCTAACATTGATGACAACACCCCAGAAGAACCATCCAATTCTCTTTGCATAACCATTTAAAGGATGTGCAATACAATTAGTTTCATAATGAGGAGTGTTAGAACACTTAACTGATCAAATAGGGAACCAAGTTTAAGTAGATTATACTAAGAACACAAGTAAGTAATAAGAGAGAATAAAGAACAAGAACAAGATAAGTATAGTTTTCAAGAATGATGTATATTGCTCTCAAGTTTTATTACAAGTGTTACAAAGCATAAAGATAAATACAATAACCTAGGATACTTTATACTATATCCTACAACCGGCTATACTTTGAAAGCCAGCTAGAAACACTAATCTAGACAACAATATCAATGTATAGTCAAAAGACAGATTGCCTTTTGACTTGTGACTATGGCATGCCATAGCTCACATTCTAATATATTACAAAAAGGATAAAAGTTAGAAAGTAGAAAGTTACAGACCACAGACCATAAGCTACAGTTCACAAAAGCATGAACCTTTTCACCAGCTTATATAAGTTGGTGAGTCATCAGAGTGGCAGCGGAAAGTTGTTCAGCTTTTGTCATTGTTCAGCTTTTCTGTCTTTGGAAGAAATCAGTCTTTAGTCTTTTGGCATCGGGATACTTTGTCTTTGAAGCTTCAAAAGACTTTGTCTTTTAAGCTTCGAAAGACTTCATCTTTGGCTTCAGACTATTTGATCTTTGGCTTTGGAAGATTTTACACTTAGAATATTTCTCTTATATGTGTAAAACTTCCGAAGTAACTCTACTCTACACTTCATGCATGCATGGCAGAAGATCTTTGGTTTCTTTGGTTGCATTAGCCTTTAAGTATAAACCTTATAAACTCCCCTAGGCTGTTGCTACTAAAATAGAGAAGGTTACTCAGATATTTACAGTCCTTATCAGGATCAACACCATTCTTTTCTTCATCATTTGGTTAGGATCTCTCTGAATCTCATAGCACCTCCTCATGTCATAGAGATCATGCAAAGGAAGATCAAGCTTGTCTTGCTAGAAATAGACATCTTGACCTCCTTGATCTCTGATGACATACCATCTGTCTGGATTTATAGGAAAAGTCTAGGATAGAATAGGTCTCCCAACTACAAGGGCCTCTACTTGTGTTGGATTTGGTTGAGCAGCCTCTTCTTGAGCTACCTCAGGATGCTCTGACTCATCCTGAGGTGTAGAGGTGGATGCCTTGGACTTCTTCTTCTTCTTCTTAGTGTTCTTCTTTAAGGCCATCCTTTTCTTCCTCTTTGTAGACTTTAACTGAGAAGATTGGCCTTTAGCACTAGGTTGTTTATGTGTCTGTCTTAGTTAGGTCAACTTCCCTCATAGGTTCAGAAGGAAAGGGATAAGGACCCTGCTATGGATCAGAAAAGAAGTTAGCTATGGCCTAACACTAGGTCCAGGTTGTGTTGTCTCTTGGGGTTCAACCTTGACCTCAACTTCAGGTGGAGCTTGACTTGATGGAGAATGCAAGTCAACAATCTCCCCTTTTTTAATATTCTGCTTGATCATTCTAATATGCTCATCTATAGTGGATAGAGACATTAGACCAAGCCTCCATACAGCTTCAAGAAGCTCATCATCCTCTACCTATCAGCAGACTACTTTTGGCTCTTTTGGATGATGGCTCTTGACTTTACATCTTCTTCCCTCATTTTCCCATTAATAGTCTTTTGTTCTTTTATCACTTGTTGCTTAAGATGCTTCAGGTACTCAAATTCTCTGTATTCATAAGGTAAGGAATGAAGTACAGATGCCTCATAGAGGCCTGTGGCACTCAGGTAGCTGATCATGTTTTGTCTATCTACTTCCTTGTCTACCCGAGGTTGTTGCTCAGTTGGCACAACTTTGTCTCAGGGCTTTCTTGAACTTGGGAGCGGGTAGGAGTATTATTTTAGAGTCTTTTCTTCCTTCTTTCTTCCTTGATCTTGAGGAGCAATTCTGCATCCTCTGCTTCATTTCTCTCCTTTGACAATTCAGTGTCAGCTAGTTCATTAAGCCCTTCTAAGGGAAGAAAAATGAGTTCATCAATGTTATAGTTCCTGGTCACTAAATAGCTTAATCTAGCTGCCCTCAACTCATCATCTTGAGTGTTTGGCCTAGGAGCAGCTCTAATGGTAGCTTTTATAAAGCCTAGGGACCACTTGAACTCTCTCCCCTTAGCTTCCTCTTCATTTCTTTCTCCTCTTCCTCAATCTTTTTAGGAGTCAGTTTCCTTTTCCTTTTATCACTCACAAACCTTGGTTACTCAGTGTGGAGAGAGCTTTGGCTTTTATTGCTTGGTTTAGCACTTAACTCTACCCAGAGAGAGGTTGTGAAGCACATCAGCTGATGCGTCACTAGGGTAAAGGATGTTGAGGTTGTTCCTGTAACAAGGTTCACAGGGTCTATTACATGCCTTCAGTCAAGGTTTCTTCTTTGAAGCTAATCTTAGGGTCCACCTCAACATCCAGTTGACCAATGACATTGCCTGTTAGCCTTTGTCTTCTTCTATGTCTGAACTCTTCAATAATTCTATCTTGAATCCTCTCAGCCAGTCTGTCAGCTTGCCTGCTTTGACTTGGATTGGCAAATGACATGTCGACTAGAGGAAGACTGTCATAGAACTTCAGGGTCTGAAAATTGAAGAACACTTGCTGCCTCTAAAGTCTATGCAGTATCAGGGCTCTCCTATCACCATCATACATCCACCCTCGTATTTCATTTTTAGCATCATAAGTGTGGTAGAGATAGACCTTGGGATACCCTCCCCAAACAAACTTTGTATGAGTGAGTACACATTAATATAGACTTTAGGAGGTTGCTGAGTATGAACAATTACAAGTGAGGGTGGTAAATCCTCAATGTCCATACTTTGAGAAGAACTCCCAGGTTTATTATTTTTAGGACTTTCTCCCCCTTTTTGGTAGCATCACCTTCTTGAATAGGTGAGCTGGAGGTTAAGTCCATCACATTTACATGTTCTTGTAGACCTGGTTGAGTCCTTTGAAGTGGACTCTTAGCTAGCTTACCCTTGAGATTGGTGATCTCAAGTTGTTGGTCATTGACCCTCCTTTGTAAGGTAGTCACCTGAGATTCTAGGTGACTAACCTTTGAAACTAAATAGGTGCAGATTTTGGTCAGTTTTTGCACCTTTAGTTTCATATTCCCATCATCTTTATCAGAAGAATCATGGGGAGGAGAGAGAATAGGACCAAAGTCTTCTTCCTCATCACCAGCACTATGTTCTTGGCTATTAGATTTCCCTTGCACCATGACAACTTCAGTTGAAGTGTCAAGGGGCTGGGTTGCCATTGTTGAGGTCTTAATCATATAGTCACTTACTGAAGTGAGAGCCTCTTCCATATGGACCTCCTAAACTTGTTTAGCAGGATCCACCTCAGTAGTGGGTGGATGATGTGGGCTAGGCATGGGTGATGCAGGAGTACTCATCTATCCTTGATGTGGAGAAGAGAGACTCATGATACTCATTTAATCTCATTTCTTCATCATCATAGAATTCTAGGTTGGGTATGGGTTGGTTAAGGTCTAGAGGCTGGGGATGGTACCTTTCCTTTAAAGGTTGTTCACTAGAGTTTTAAGACTCTAAGTGAAATATTATGGCTGTTGGGGTTGTGAGTTCATCAGACTGAGCATGTGGAACCTTAGCACTGATCCTTGAAGAGATGGGAGTGGTTTGCTCCTCAGGGAATATGGGAGCTCCAATGTCTATTTCCTCCTGCATAGGTGAGGATACGGGGGCCTACATAAACCGAGTAGCTTGTGCAGGGGTTCGTTTGGATTTTCTTGCGTAGGTGATGGTTATTTGAGGCTGTTGGGTGGTTGAGAAGTAGAAGGTGTGTGTTCAACACTAATTGGTGCTGCTAGGTTGTCACCTTGAGCAATGAGCTCTAATAATTTTGGGACAAGTGATATTTCTACCCCTGAGAAACCCTCAGTAGGCTTTTTTATAGTTTTGAAGATGTCAGGTTTCATCTGTCCCATTTTTAGAACATTACCTGTTCCCCTTAACTGTGAGCACAGTTCATAGTTAAGAATGTGCTGGACATATCTAGGGAACATGTAATATTCTACGGAATCTAAGTTAGCAAGTAAATTGGTATATACAAATTGAGAACACATTGTTCATAAAGAGATCTGGAAAGGACATGTTGGTCGTACAAGTCTATGTGGATGATATCATATCTGGTTCTTCAAATGACCAAATATGTTAGGACTTTGAGAGCACCATGAGGAAGAAGTTCGAGATAAGTTCTATGGGCAATATGGACTTCTTCCTTGGAATTCAAGTGAAGCAGATGAAGGAAGGGTTTTTCATCAGTCAATCTAAGTATGTCAAGGACATCTTAGAAAGATTTGATATGAAGGATTGTAAGCCAGCCAAGACACCTATAGCCAGGAACCATAATCTTTGTCCTGACTCTGAGGGGGAAGATACTGATCAGCATTAGTACAGGGCAATTATTGGGTCTCTAATGTATCTAACTGCAAGCAGACCTGATATCATGTTTGCAACTTACATTTGTGCAAGATATCAGGCTGGTCCTAAGGTGCCTCACCTGGTTGCTATCAAAAGCATTCTTAGATACCTCACGGGAGCTCCTAAACTAGGACTCTAGTATCCTAAGAACAAGGACTTCAACCTCTATGGTTACACTGACATTCACTATGGTGGTAGCAACATTAACAAGAAATCAACATCAGGAGGATGTCAATTTCTTAGTGGAAGGATTATTTCATGGCAATGAAAGAAACAATCATGTGTCTCTACATCAACTGTTGAAGCTGAATACATTGCTGCCAGCTATTGTGCTTAATTGTTATGGATTCAGAATCAGATGATAGACTACGGATTCAACTTCATGGAAACCCCTATCCACATAGACAACAAGAGTGCTATTTCCATCATAGAGAATCCAGTGGAGCACTCAAGGACCAATCATATTGACATCAAGTATCAATTCATCCGAGATATTCATGAGAAGCATCTCATAAAATTAGTTAAGGTTGATTTAAATGAACAATATGCTGACTTGTTCACAAAGGCATTTGATGAACAAAGATTTAAATATTTAATTACAGCTATTGGGATAATCAACTTTGACTAGATCTCTTTTGAAACCCTTTTTAAATATTCCATGGCCTTTTTGTCTAAATCTAATCCCTATTACAGAAATTTTCTTCAAAACTCTCTAAGTAAGAATTCTTCCGAAGAGAAATTTACCTACGGAAGAAGATTTTCTCAGTCTTCCGAAGGTAAATTACTCTTAAGTGTTTCTTCTTCCGCAGAAGATTTTGAGCCTCAGAAGAGTTTTTGATCAAGCATAAAAAACAGCTTCCGAAGCTTGTTAACTTCTTGCTCTTGAACAACAATCATACTCAATGAAGCAAATTTGCTTTTGAAAGTAAAATTTGCTTCGGAAGAATCACTTAAAGGGGACACAAGTGTTACCCTTAGGAAGATATTTAATATTCGGAAAGAAAGTTAACTCTAACGGATATCTTTTGGGCCCCACTCTGTAAAAAAGTAAAAGATTTTATCAGTAAAAGAGGATGTCGTTGAATTATTTAAATGGATTTTTCTTGCCGTCTAATCTTATTAAAACCTAATCCATCTTATCAACATCATTACCCCTTATCCCATAAGATTTTACATCCATTTATACATAACCTCCGACCATCTCTCTCCTTTCTTACCGTTACAGAATTTTCTACCACTGATTTACAGAGCTAACTCCTAAATTTCTGTAACACCCGGCAAAATTTTCTAAGCAGGTTAAATAATAATAATGGGCTTAGATGAGACCATTTAATAAAACGGGATGGCTGTGGGTGTTAGACCGAGTTAACCCTTCAGGTCACGAGTTTAATGAGTTTGGGGTCGCGGGAACGCCTGGCATATATATAGATGGATCAGCTGAACAACTCTCATTTGCACTCAAACACCCAGTTCTAGAGAGAGAAAGTGTAGAGAGAGAAAGTGTCGGATCGAGGCTCGGTTGGTCAAGGATCGAAGGCTGGTATTCGTGGACTCCTAAACAACAAGAATCAAGGTAAGAAACGTAGTATAATTGCTCCATTTGGTGAAAAACCCGGATTTGGGTTTTTGGGGTTTT
>BJCO01744123.1:0-15410 GCA_018326465.1 Flaveria floridana | reverse complement strand
TGATCCTTGATTGGGTTATTATTAATTGTTTTGCATCGTTCTTTCACTAAGTGTTGAACTATGTGAGAAGAACTAGTCCAACTGTGCAGTTTTTGTTTTAAAGAATTTACCTTGACTTTCAAAACTGCTTTTTGTTTCTTAGTTTCTTCTAGGGAGTTTAAATAGAACTTTATTTCATTTGCTTGGTTAAATGCCACAACTTCGGTTTCCCTTAGTTGTTTATTTAACAGTTTTATTTTCTCTTTATAACTGTGCTCATTTTCTTTTAAAATTCGGTTTGCTTCTTTGCACAGTTGTAAATCATTTACTAAGCTATCATTGTGATCTAATAGCCTAGCAAATTTTGAATCTATGCTATCCCTAAATTTATTACATTCAAAACAAGCATGATTATCAAAAAGTTGGTATGTGGTACTTACTTGAGAAGGTTCGGTTGAATCAGCCATCATCGTAGACTTTGACTGTTCGGGTGTTGGTGATTCTGAACATGTTGTGCTGGGACCTTCTTTATTTAGGTGAGTGACCATAGTAGCAGTATCTTCATGATCTAACATTATGAGTTCCACTGCTATATCACCTTCGCTTGCAGAGTCGTTATCCAAACCCTCAACACATGCAATGTTGGATTCTCCCGGAGACACAAAGCGAAAGGTCCAATCTTGTCCTTCATCGTCTTGTGCAGTCAAGGCCTTAGTATCCTTGCTTGATGATGTAGCCCCATTGGTGGGTTTATCTTGATGATTGAAAGTGGAGAATGGATTACCATTACCTGTCTTCTTGGGCTTCACACATTCACGTTTGAAGTGCCCCTTTTCTCCACAATTAAAACAGGTAACTTTGGTTTTGACAAAACCAAAAGTTATATCCTTTGTGGCTATCAAGTTTTGTCCAGTCTTCTTAACAAACTTCTTCGCCCTCCGGACAGCACTAGCCAGCGCCCACATAATTTCCATCCTTTCGAGCTCATTCTCGTCTACTTGCTCGTAGTCTTCATCGACGAGATGGCAGTTTCCAATCTTCCCCGTAACTAGACCGTCATAGGAGTGAACGACAGCTGCTAGGAGATCCATATGCTCCTTTGCGACCTCTACAGTCACATTACCAAGATTCTCGGTCTTCAATGTCGTAGCATTGGCTTCAGGTGCTATGTATTGGGTGCAAGATGACCCTGACGTGTCATATCTTGAAGTAATGGCTTAGGACGGAGCAGCTGAACTGGACACGAATGCTGTTTGGAGTGGTGCTCCAGAAGTTTTTGGTTGAGGGGTTGAGTTGTAAAGTGACGAGTTCTGATCATAAACTTTTTTGGGATCTGTATTTCATCCTCAACTCTTCCTCTCTTAGCTTCAGAATGAAATCGTTGATATCCAACTTTGCCAGCATATCATTCTGTCTGAGATTTGACATAAACGAAACCCACTTCTCTGGCAATCCATATGCAAAACTTGACACCTTATCTTCCATTGACGTGGTAACTCCATGAGTGTGTAGCTCACTCATCAAGTGGTATAAATGATCGATAATATCATCCAGGCTATCTTTCCCTATTGAAGAGAAGTTATCAAACTCCTTCTTCAAAGCCTTTGCCTTTAATGCCTTTAACGTCGCATTCCCGTCATACAGTTTTTCCAAGGCATCACATAACTTCTTGGCTTGTTTATTCTCAGAAAACTGATGGAATATATCTTTAGGAATTGACTAAGTTAATAAAGCGTACACCTTCTTCTCTGCATTGTACTTTACCTTCTGGATATCAGTCATGCCACCCAAGGTAAGCTTTACTCCATCAGCACCAACCGGCATGCTATACCCAGTCTCGATTGATTCCCACAGATTAGGATCAACTCCATTTAAGTATATCTCGAACCTTTGCTTCCATTATGGGTAATCGTCCAATGTTATGAGCTTAGGGGGCTTATTGTGATTACCAACTTCATTTTCCAGAAGCAATAGAATCTGGATCAGTGAATCCCTTCTGGCAATGAAAGCTGAGTACTGATCTTCCATTTGTATAAACTTAAGACTTGGAGAACATAACAATTTCAATCGTACGAATGGACTATACGGATGGTTCACTCGTGCGAATGAAGGATGCGAGTGAATTCAATCATGCGATTGGATTCATCCGTGCGTATGAACTAGACGAATGAACTAAAACGACTGGAGCTGTTCAGTCGTACGAATGACGGATGCGACTGAGTTCAATCATGCGAATGGAGTGTACGAATGTGTTCAATCATACGAATGAGCTATTTGTGTGACTGAAGGCTGCTGTTTTGAAAAATTCAAGGGTTTTGAATATTTTGACACACAAACACGAATTTTTACGAACCCTAATCTACCGTAAAAACATGAACTTTTTGATCTGGAGACGTCGAAAACATTGTTTTAACAAAAAATATGGTGTTTTTGAATGAAAAAATGTGATTTTTATACCAAATCGATCGAATCACATGCAAAATCAAGAGCCAAAGCTCTGATACCACTTGTTCGGACCGTGTACGTGAGGAGTACTAACTGATAATGCGTGAAACCAGATCAAATAGTGCGGAATCCTATTTGATTGGTGATCCAATCAGTGAGAACGATAATCTGATCAATCCTACGATGAAACAAACGTTAAGAACGAACAATAATTGATCAGAAATGAACTATGAAGTTGGAACAGGTTTTCTTGAGTCTCTGGACGACTAGGGTATGATTATGTGCGTATGTATTTGAATTCTCTTATTTTTTCACGAATTAGGTGGTATTTATAGGTTAGGGTTTTCTATTCGTACGACTGAACCATTAGCATGGTTCAGTCGTGCGATTGAAGCATGTGGTTGATCCATTCGCACGACTGAAGGTCCAGTCATGCGACTAAGTCAATCTTATGTCACAATAGTGCGACTGATCCAGTCTCCTGGTTAAGTCGTGCGACTGGTCTATTAGCATGAAGTGTTCATGCATATGGTCCATTAGCATGGTCCATTCGCATGAGAACTTCACACGATTAAGTTTAAACATGTTTCTCAACCATTTTTGACTAAGAATTATGCAAACAACCACAAACCTATATAGTTAGTTTAATATGCGTTATCACACAATAAACAATGAAATATTAAACATTATAAGCAACAACCACATATTGTATTTCATTCATACCCATTCAATTACATATATGTAAGACATGAAAGACATTTTACATTGAGCTCCTAAACTAGGTACACATGTATCAACAATAGGTGTTAGAAACTTTTGGAGAGTTTAAGTTCAAAGAAGTTGAACCTGGAAGCAGAAAAGGTGAGTTTCTAGACCCAGGTTTTTATATGTTTTTAAAAGTTTTTGGGGCTGAAAATGCATGGAAAACATTTTATAAATGTTTTCTATGTAAGTGTATGTATATATGCATGTGCTTGAGCGTGTTACGGTTGTAAATTCTTTTTTGATGTTTAGAATGATAGTAACCAACTTAGAACAAGCTAAAATAATGTTTGGGACTGAAAATGACTTAGAAATGTGTTATGTAGGTGGTCATGCGCCCAAAAAGGGCCCATGCGCCTAAGAAATTGACTTAGAAAGCCTAAGTAAGGCTCATGCGCCCAAACAGTACCCTCATGCACCCAAAATGTGGTCTGAGAATACTAAGTATAGGCTAATATGCCTAAACAGTAGCCCATGCGCCTAGAAAATGTCTTAGAATAACTAAGTGTGTTTCATGCGCCTGAACAGTGGTTCATGCGCCTAGAATATTTGGCCAGATGCCTAAGTATTGGGGTCATGCACCCCAATAGTATTCATGCGCCCAAGTTTTTGCTCAAGCGCCTAAGTGTAGGCTCATGCGCCTCAATAGTTCATGTGCCCAGGAGTTAGTGAAAACAACTAAGTATAGGTCCATATGCCCAAATAGTGATAATGCGCCTAAGCAGGGCTCATGCGCCTGCATATTCCTATGCGCCCAGAACACTTAGTTTATTTTCTGAAATTTTGAGAAGTTTGAGATTTTCGGGTTTTGACCATAGCTTGACTTGTGGCTTGTATATGCTTATTTTATGCATGGTTATGTTTTGTTTTTATGTTCCTTATTATATATTGATTTATGACTTTACATGGTGTGTTATGATCATAAACGTAAAGTATTATCATTAAAGAAAGAGATACGATTAATGATAATGAAAATGGAACATAAAGAACGAAAGAAAGAAAAGGCTTGCAAGTAGAATGAAAGGAGGAACATAACTCATGAGAGTTGTCAGCTCAACTGTGTGTATTATAGGGTGCGATTTTGGCTAACCCATGAGGGTTCACACACAGGGGGATCAGTCTTGGTGACTGATCCATAGTATGAAACAGGATCCTTGTCACTCGACCCCAGAAATGATGAGGCTTTGTGCCCGAAATGGTGTTTCAAGCCACGGGCTTTATGCCAAGAAATGATGAGGCTTTGTGCCCAGAATGGTGGCTTCAGGCCATGGGCTTTGTGCCCAGAATGGTGGCTTCGGGCCATGGGCTTTGTGCTAGATAGTAATGAGGCTTTGTGCCCGGAAGGTGGCTTCGGGCCATGATGGGGGGAAAAGCTTGACATGATCTAGAAACACTAAAAGATAATGATAAAGTACGAAACGAACGATTACAAAAGATAATGATAAAGTACAAAATGAACGATTACAAAAGATAATGATAATGTACGAAACGAACGATTGCGAAAGATAATGATAACGTATGAAACGAATGATTACGAAAGATAATGATAAAGTACTAAATGAACGATTATGAAAGATAATGATAAAGTATGAAACGAACAAATATGTGAGATAATGAATGAAGAATAAGGTTATGCCTTATTGTATGTACGATGAATGCTCATGTACGAAAGTAAAGAAAGTATTTTGTTAAGAAAGAGTATTATCGTATATAAACTTTAAAAAGTATTTTCAATACTTTAAAACTAGAACTCACTCAGCAACGCTAACTTTTATGCATTTTCAGTTGACAGGTAAACTTCGCTGAGGATGGAACACGGGGAGGCTGCTCGGCAGCGCAAGACTGGCATCCATTCACGCGTGATATTATTGTTGTTTTGTAATGCAATTAACAAAAGTTTTCTTTTGTAACTTAACAATATTGTATTGTATGAAAACAGTAATTATCAATGAAATGAATGGTTTCCGCTGCTTATTTTATTAATTATATATTATATATGAAATGATGCGATTATTGTCCAACTGCCAATTGCCCAGGAAAGGGGCCTTACACACCTATGACTTCTCAAACAACTCTTTCTCTAACTCACTAACCCTCTACTTTAAAGTAACCCTGGTGGGTGAAAACGATATAGACTTAGGTTGCGGTCAAGGCTTTGGAGTAGTATGTAGAATATCAGCTTCTCCAAACAAGTCATCATAAGTTTTCTCCCTCAGAGGTGTCCTCAACACGTCATCAGTAGGGGGCATAGGTGTTGATGTTACAGTTATTGACTCTCTAACAACCACAAGTGTAGAAGCCTCACTTATTGTGACTGGAATATCATACATATGAACATCATCAGTCAACACAGTGGTCATCGGGGTCCAACGCTTTCTCAACACTCCTCGTCCTCTACCCCTCCCATATGGACTATCTCCTTCCCTCCTGGCCATTCTCTTCTTTCTTCCTCTAGAAGTGGGTACCTCTTTTAGGACAAAATCAACATCACGTTCCTCAGTAGTGCATTTTGCAGGAGTTTCTTGCTCTCTAGGACTTTCTTATAACGCATAGGGTACATTCTTGATCTGATCACTGTTGGTATCACTCTCACTTTTTTAGTGAACCAAGTGCTCACTTAATCTACATCTGACCTTTCAGCACCTTGAGAACTTCCAGGAGCCTCTTGAGCTGTACTAGTAGAAGTACCACCTATGTTGGCTTCATCAGCTTGAGTAGTCTCAGTCTCTTGTGGTCGTGCCTCTGCATGGAAACACTCAACAAATCTCCCAAGATTAGAAAAATAGGATCCATCCCAAGCATTCCCTCTGGCTCCCATTAAATATGTGAATATATCTTTCTTCAATACCATTACAGCATAGGTAGATGAATTAGGCACTGCTAACTTAGGATGAACAGCATTCACTATAATCTATAAGAATTAGGGGGTACATAATGAACTTCTTCCCCACAGTGGCAATGACATTCTTCTGCATCTTAGAAAATATGGCTTTGGATATGTTGTATGGTAGATTATCAATGAGTTATACCAGTAGGGATCTGAACATAACACTCAGACTAGCCATGCCAGCTTTCAAATTGCTAAGGCAATGGATCACCACATGAAACAAATACTTTCAAAGTGTAGGTAAGTACTTCTTCTCCAAGGATGGGTATCGGTGACTATATCCCATCCAGACTAAACATTCATTAGCAGCATCATCATCAATCTTTACCGGAGCATTCGACTGATCCTCTAATAGTAACACGCTGTTGATCACCTCAGCTGTAATCACAATCCTCTTGCCCTTAACAGTGGCAGACATACAAGGTTCTCCGTCTTTGTCTATTTCATTAGCTGCTGTAAGCCAGACCTGATCGATGACATCAGTATATATAGTAGGATTGGCTGAGATAGCATGATGTATCCGAGATGTCTTTAATCCCTCAATCAAAGATCTGAATAACGCCTTGTCATCTGGAACATCCCCAAGATATGCAATGGCACTATGGTTTTTGTTGAAAACCATAGGTCTCGCCATCTGAAACATTAAACAAACTTGATAAGTACACAAAGCATCTTGAAAATTTCAGACATGGAAAATTTTCAACACGTAGAAAAATTTTGAAAAATTGAACTTCTCTCATGAAAACAGTAAGTTCTTGCGTGAAAAAATCAAGTTTTCAGATCCAACTTATTGCGCGACAAGTGAATTTGAACTGACCAGAAGTCGACTTCTCACGTGACTTCTCACGCGACAAGTCAACTTTTCACATGTGTAGTTCTGACCAGTTTTGAAAGTTTTCATATCTGTTCAAATTCCAAGGACTTTTCGCACGTGACAAGTCTGTTTCTTTTAGATTTTCAATCTTACATTTTTAGAGTGTTTTAACCAATAGAACATGTTCAATAGGTGTCTTTTAAGTCATTATTAAGGTTTTTTATGTTTATTTTGTTCAATTTAACATGTATTATTCCTTTTAATATTCGGTCAAGTATCAAACACATTTAAATTGAAGTTATAATCATCAATATACCTTATCAAATGATTTGGAATCAATAGTCAACCACTAGGAACAATGCTATTAAGTTTAACAGGGTTTTAACACTTAGAATTTTTAGAGAAAAATTTTAGAATGAATTATATTTTAATAGGTAGTTTTCGTACAACTGTTGAGCTTATAGTACTCTGACTTCTCCCGTGAGAAGTTAGAGTCTTTGCATCTTGAACTTTTCGCTTCTTTTGAACCTTTCACGTGAAAAGTTCAATTTTCTTTGAACTTTTAAATTTTTAATTTTTTCAACTTAAATCATCTTATTAAGCATTTTTATTTGTTATGAAAATGATTATGTTTAACTAAGTGTTTACAATTATTCAAACACCCCCAATTTTTGAACATTTTGTAAAACTAAAACAAATAAACAAAATACACTTTTAACAAAAATCAATTTGACATAATAACTATTCTAATAACTTAATAATTTTTAATAAATTTTCAAGTATAGGATCATATTTCTTAAAAATTGATCATTAACACCATCTAGCATTATTATAAATAAGACTGATTATGTTGATTGTCAATATATTGTATCCACATTAAACTTAGACTTCAAGTTTTACTTAGACATATAATCTATGATATTTATCATGTTATGATTAAATTATATGAATTTAGTGGATCCCATAATAAAAAATCTTGCAAAACCCTTATCCAGCTTCAAGACACTTTCGAGATTTTAAGTCACCCGAATTTGACTTAAACCTTTCTTTCTGATTAGCTTTCTTAAAATCAATTATTGCCTTAGATAATATCTATTTGGAGCTTAACTAGCATGAGAAATGTTTCTTAACATAGAATTTTACAAGTTGTAGGACTTGTTAACTGCCAGTCGGACTTATGTGTTACCCTAGCAAGACGTTTAAGACTTACATGCCAAGTTAGACTTACATGCCAAGTCGGACTTACATGCCAAGTCGGACTTACATGCCCCATCTTTTGATTTTGCCTTCTATGTCAGAACATATTCTCAAGGAGGAAAATATTATCATATAGAATGTATGTCTATGACATATCTTTTATTATTATGCTCATTTGTATTTTTTATTCCTATATGGCCTTTTGGCTTCTTTTTGCTCCCTTTTGTTTGTTTATCTCTTTTGTATTTTTGTTTTTTATTTGTATACAATGTTTATATTTTGATTTTTACATATATATACATCATCTGAAATAAGCTGAGTCAAAAAGTAACTGGCTTGAGTATGACTGGACTATAACTCTCAGTCTGTTTAGGCATGAAATCACTGTTATCACAAAACCTTGATGAGTTACCCACTTCAGTCATAGAAAGTTACTTTCAGTGCATCACCAAACATAGTGATTTTCATTCTTGAACATCAAGCGTATCAACATATCAAACATAATCTATGTCAGTTTCTTTGTGCCTTAGGATGTAATGAATCAAAATGAAAAATTGTACAATCATTTTCTATATAATCTTGAAAATTTAGTTTTTCTCAAACTTTTTTTTATAAAATAAAATATTTTTGTATAAATCTTTTTCAATTTTTCTTTAGACTATTTATCCCCTTAAGAATAAAATATTTTTCGATGTATTTTTAAATTTCTCCCCCTAAAACTGTGATTATCTAGACAGAAAATAAGAATTTTAACTAAAAACAGAGAAAAATATATGGTAAAAGGTGAAAGAATAAGTGTTAACCAAAGTTAATCATTCCCAAAGATTGGACTAAAATGTCAAATTAGACCGATCAAATGCCTTAGTAAACAAATCAGCAATGTTGTCATCTGAGGAAACTAATTCCAAATGAATAAGTTTGCATTCAAAACAGTCACGGATAAAATACATGCAGATGTCGATCTGTTTTGTCTTTGAATGTTGAATCGGATTCTTCACAATGTTCAATACTACGGTAATGTCACACAAAATTTTGGTGTCATAGATGTTAAGGTCGTAATCAAGGAGTTGTTGGATCCAAACTGTCACACCCCCGCTACAAGCGGAAACACGAGGATGTGACCGACGGGATCATCATAACACATTGGGGGTCCAAGAGAATCACTAAAGACATTCTATGTAAATGGGTCATGACGTCGCCCGACACATAGGAACACGTGCCAAGTATAGTCAACCCCAAAACGTCATACCATAAATGCATAAATAGTCTAAAGTTCTATTTAGGAACATACAAGCACAAGTACAAAACAATCCCAAATACAAAACCAACAATTACAATCCAAAAGTCAAAAAATCCACAACTAGTCTAGTAGTCCCATACAAAGTCTATTTCTCCCAAGGGAGCAGTCTTGTCTAGAGTCCAAGCCAAGCACTTAAGCCTCGTTACCTGAAAAACATGCTCTAAAAATGCAACAAATGTTGGTGAGTTCACAGGTTTAAAATATAAATATTTTGTCATGTATAACATGTACAAATGTTGTATGTGGGTAAGAGTACATGGCAGTCTTAGATATCATCACAAGTTTAAAGTCAGTCCAAGTCCAATTAACCGGATTATATTCACCCAAGGGCACGCCTAGGCCAAGTCTGTCTTGACTAGTATACCGACGACATGGGTGGGGGTGCCAACCCGTTAGTACTACCAATACCTCTCCATGACGTCCAAGTCACAAGAACACACACAAGTCCAAGTACACACTCATGAATGAACATCTAGACTCAACCCATGACCCAAACCAGATACATTGTTCCAAAATAGTTTTTAAGACACGGCATAGTTCAAAACAATACACATGCTTTTCCCCTAAGTAAAACATATTAAAAAGGTGCCATGAAACTCACCTCAAAATGGCAAAGTCCCAAAGTCCACGATAAGAATGTCAAATCACTATAGAACACAAAACACCAAACTGATTACTAAAGGCAAAGTTGACCTAGTTGGTTGTAATCCTCAAAGTGAAGTCCTTAATATTCATTCCGATTATTGTTTTTATTAAAACTCCATTTTTAAGTCCATTGCTAGTATTAGCGTCACAAATCCCGTCTCATTTTTTAGTCCAATAATATGTATTAGATCATTAGCATCCCTGGATGAACCTTTACCAACCCATTATTAATAAGTTATAAACTTTAATTTTTAAAACCATATACACCTTATATTTACTTGTTTAACCCACTCATTGTTTTTATTTAATAATACACCCCCAAATTCTTATCACTTAAACTTGTAAAATAAACTTAGCTTGAGTAGCTGAACGTGCACAAGTCTTTCGTAGACTATTCGGAAATCGAAACAGTAACAAAACATCACCTAATAGATGTCAAATGAAATCTAAGACCTCAAACTAACTTCCAGAAGACAAATCAATTCAAACGGGTCACGAGTGAAAAAGATACAACGCGATGAACACAACCTAACATTCTGCTCGGATTTGACAGATTTGACCCTTGAACTTGGTTACTGACTTCGAAGGACTAAACGATATCGAAAAGATACGAGACCACTTGGGTTAGATAGAGGACTCACTGGAATTAACTTTAGACGAAAATTTGACTAAATTGGAATTTTTATTACCACAATACGACCTACACAAGATGACCCATTTTTCTGACAGTAAACTTTCCAAAATTCTCAGCATTGTCTATTGGATTCACAAACTTGGTTTTTAATAATGACCAAACCAAAGAACTAGATCGTGTAATAACACAATATTACTGTACAAACACACAATCATCCACTTTTACTTTCCCGGTTCCAATTTTTATACGATTAATTAGATCAACTATTCTATCGCCCTGATCGATCCAATAACAATAAATTAATGATTTTTAATAACTAATAGGATCCAAAAACGTCCATTAGATCCAGATTTCAAGAGGTTACAATCCCAAATCAAAAGATCAATGAACAATTAAGAATAAATGCACTAGGGTTTTACCAATTTGTTAATCTGACACTTGAACGCCCAGATCCTCTAAGAGTTATCACCCCGAACAACGAAAAGGAAGAACACATGAAGAATCTTAGTATAGGATGATGAATATTATCAAATACAATGATAAAATAAAGATAATATCATTTTTTCTTTACCGGAGAATGAAGGGATGAACAATTTGAATCAAGATTCGATCTTGAATGAAACAATACACCAAAAATTGATGGATTGTTGAATGTGGATGATTATTTTTTATGGATCTTGGTGAAGAAAAAGGAGAATTGGTTATGGTGGCTAGGGATTCCAAGGATAAAGCTTATTAGTGAATTAGGGTTGCACGAATGAAGAGAACAAGGGGGAAAGGCGCCCTTGTTGATTCTCAGCCGATTAAGGGGAGGGGCAAGGGCCTTCTGCCCCTTGGCCTGTCACGTCCATTATCGTGTCATCTCGTTTCGCGTGTCATTCAATTTTTACATTTTTATGTTCCGCCCGCTAAAACAGTTCCAACGAGCTATTATATGCCCTAGAAATCAGATAATTTAAAATTTTGAACTAATTCAAGTTTATTTACTAGACTTTAGGCAAAGTCCATGAATGTATGATTAGTTGGCTTTTAACATAAATTTTAGCGTTTCACAATTTAGAAAATCCTTGTGTCCCTAAGCATAACTCAACCCATTACATATCTAACATCAAGAAGTTTGAAAACATAGTTGTAAAACCAAATTAGCACAACCCGTTTTCCCTAAAGACACAATCAACTATTTAGTCACAATCAATAGGATTACAACTTAACAAGTGACCATGATATTTTAAAAAAATAGACGTACTGACTAAATTTAGTTCATTTAAAGACTTAAAACACATAATAATACACGTCGTCTCACAATGTTCTCTCCTCTCGGTTTGTTTTGTTGAGTAGTACAAGATATACAAGTGTATATCTGTGGTACTCTCACAATCATCACGACACGACATTATCGTAAGCTTGTAATGGCATCACATCTACACCAACTAACAATTAAATTTTGCCCAAATCAATTAGGTCTTCACATGGGTTTTAACGTGCCTAAGGCAACGGGTAGGAATAAAGAAGATGAAAACAAGGCTAAAGTGTTAGAAAAATCCGACTTCACTAGCCTAAACACGTAACGCAATATGCAATTGAGAAACTAAAATAGAGGATCAAAGTTGGATCCTTTAATAAGCACACTACTAATAAACACTTTTTTGTATCTTTCTTAAAAAAAATTCTTTTTTTTCTTTTTTTTAATATAAGAATCAAAAATAACAAACGCGTCACTCAATTTAAATAATAACTTAGCCGGATTTTTCTAAACACACGGGTTAACATCAAAGGCTTAAATAGATAATGGCTAGGCTAACATGGGTGTAAACAAAACAAAATGGTAAATAAATGGCTCAACATTGCTAACTAGTGGATGATTTCGGCGTAGGGTAGTCATAGGCCGAGCACAAGGCTAAATCCTAGGTGCTACTATCACTTCCGTGCAAGTTCAAAGTTCATAGTCTTGACGCGTATAACCCAGACAAGTTCTAAAATGTACGTGATCATGTGATATAAACGCTCAAACAAGTGCACGTGGAATGCAAATTATCAAGAATTAAAGGCTCAATCTCATATGAAAACGGAGGTAATAAGGGTATAAGTTGTGGACAATTGCACGTTTATTATCTCTCTATTTACCTCATTTAATTAGACGTCTATATCATTTTATTTTGAAAACTGCTTGTTCATTTAGTTTAATCATGTGACTTAAATAAGTAAATCATGCTCTAGGTTTAACTAGTCAGCGCTAATCAACATCACATCATGATTCGTGCAAGTCGTGTTTTATATGTGTGGATTAGTTGTACTTCGCCCTTTTCTTCTTCTTTTTTCTGATTTTTTTTTGTTTTTTTTGTTTTTTATTTAATTTCAGGGATTAATCAAAATTTTATATTATTATCAAATCAAAATGCAAAATATTTCAGTTTTACCAACTAACCCCATCCCCATACTTAAATAGAACATTGTCCCTAATGTTCGAACAAATAGATATAAGCAATTAAAATAATAAAAGTGCAAGAAATGGAAAAAATGAAACTCCCCTGATATGTAATGTGCACTGACAGAAGATCCACTGAAATTGTATGTGTCATCCTCACACTTTAACTCGACTAAGAACCTCAAGCAGATAATCATTCAGCTCCAAGCAGATAATCATTCAGCTACAAGCTATAACCTGAAATCAAAGACAAACACACAAGCATCCGGTACGAATAATAAAAAATAAAAGTTAAACCAAAATGCAGAAAAAATAAAAACAAACCCTCGGGTAACCTCCCGGAAGCGCTTGGTTTATTTACGAGTCGTCAACCAGACTCGAACCTCTCAATCAGGTTCCTACAGAGGTGAGGTCAACCACTTCGTACTCGTTCTCAATCACCAGCCCGCTAATGTAATGTTTTAAACGATGGCCATTTACCTTAAATGTATCCCCATACTTTTACTCGATTTTAAGTGTTCCGTAAGGAAATACCTCGCGCACAGTGTATGGTCCCAACCATCGGGACTTTAATTTACCCGGATACAATTTCAATCGTGAATTGTACAATAACACCTGATCCCCACACTTGAATTCTTTATTACCTTTTAGGTGGCGATCATGTAATTCTTTCGTACGTTCCTTGCATCCTATCGAATGTGCGTACGCAAGATCTCTCGATTCCTCCAACTCATGCAACTGATGAAATCGATTCGCTCCATCCGTGGACATATCTAAATTCACTATCCGTAATGCCCGGTATGCACGATGCTCCAACTCCACTGGTAGATGACACTCTTTCCCATAAATCATCTGAAACGGTGTAGAACCGGACGGTGTAGAACCGGTCGGTGTCTTATACGCCGTACGGAAAGCCCATAATGCATCACCTAACTTATCGGACCAATCTTTACGATTTGTTCCGATTTTTTTTTCAGAATCCGATTGATACCCCGATTACATACCTCAACTTTCCCACTAGTCTGCGGATGATAAGTCGTTGCAAGCCTAGGTGACCCCATAGTGTTGCAAGGCTTTCTCCATCTACATATTGCAGAAGTGGGACCCTCGATCACTATCAGGGCTTTGGTGGTACCAAAGCGCGAAAACAACGTCTTAATGAATCTCACAACAACCCAACCCTACATCATTCATGGGTAAGGCTTGAGCCTCCACCTACTTGGAAACATAGTATACGGCTACTAGGATGTACTTGTTCCCGCGAGATGGCAAAAACAGGCCCATGAAATCGATGCCCCACAAATAAAAAACCTCACATGCCTGAATGGCAGTCTGTGGTATCTTATTCCGGGATGAGATATTTCCTACTCTCTAACACGCGTCACAACTCCTCACAAACTCATGCGCATCCTTAAAGATCGTCGGCCAATAAAACCAGCGTCGAATACCTTCTTCGCTGTCAAACTCGCTCCATAATGTCCACCTGTTGGTCCTGAGTGGCAATGCCTCAAAATCCTCCTTGCTTCATCACCATGTACGCACCTACGTACAATATGATCTGCTCCAATGCGGAAGAGGTAGGGGTCATCCCAAATGTAATGCTTAACATCTGCAAAGAATTTCTTCTTTTGCTGATGTGTCATACCTCTCATCAAAACCCCTGTCGCTAAGTAATTAGCCAAATCTGCAAACCATGGAAAACCCTTTTCGTGTGCTTTCACAAACATCATTTTCTTATGTGGAAAGTTATCATCAATCATATCTTCCATAATCTCCTCACGCCCGGAGTCCTCTAAACATGACAAATGATCCACTGCTACATTCTCCGCTCCCTTCTTATCCCTGATTGAAAAGGATCTCAGCATCTAGTTTGATCAATTATATTAGATTTGCAGCGGAATTAGTACACGAATTAGACAAATTCAAACAAGAACACAAGAGATATAGCAATGTAACAGTGCGATTATAGAATAAGAGAGAGTTTCTGCTAAAAGATATATTTCATTCAATATATGCTTCGGCAACATTACAATTAGGTCATCTTTCCTTTTATAGGGAAAGATGACGTCAGCTGATGTCACTTGACAGTGACATCTAACTGTTATTACAACAAACTACTGATAGTTATGTTGGGTTTGTTGGCCTTTAACAAACTAGTTTAACCATTTAAACTAAGAAAACGCAGCGGATTAAATCATTTATTTCATGTCTTATAAGCTGAAATATTAACTTCATTTAATGGCAATAACAAACCCAAGATTGTAAGGATCATTCATATGCGTATGAACTAGCTATCAAAAGGAGTAAACAACCAAACAACAT
>BJCO01744122.1:0-19206 GCA_018326465.1 Flaveria floridana | reverse complement strand
CGGGCGACTGGCCTCCAGTCTCCCCCCATTCGGGCGACTGGCCTCCAGTCTCCCTCCATTCGGGTGACTGGCCTCCAGTCTCCCTCCATTCGGGTGACTGGCCTCCAGTCTCCCCCTATTCGGGCCACTGGCCTCCAGTCTCCCCCCATTCGGGCCACTGGCCTCCAGTCTCCCCCCATTCGGGTGACTGGCCTCCAGTCTCCCTCCATTCGGGCGACTGGCCCTAGCTGGTGCAGAATGCAGTTCATCCTGACTGCAGCCGAGGGTTTTCGGCCTCCAAACTCATCTAAACCCATTGTGAGCCCAAATCAACCATCCTAAGCCTTAGGGAAACATACCACGACCTCATTCGAGCATAACCACACATGAAATCGAGCTCCAAACGCATCATACACATACACAAATGCATAAAAACGGGTTTACACCCAAAAACTCGAAAAAGGGTTTTTAGACGTGTTCCAGCCCTAAAATCATTCAAAATCATGTAAAAGAGGGGTCCAAGAACTCACCTGAACTATACCGTCGAGTAGAGCTTCGATTTAACTAGTTACACGTCGATCTTGCACTCTTGAACCCGCTTGAACCAACTGTCTTCTTCTCTTTTCCTCTTTCTCTCCTTTCTCTCTGATTTCGCAAATATGGGGAGAGGGTAAAGGTTGCCCTCTCCTTTAAATACCCCTCGTCCAGCCGCCCGAGCTTCAGTCGTGTGGTTACTTCAGTCGCCTGAGCTTCATGCGATTGGACCTTCAGTCGTACGATTGTCATGCGTATGGAGCTCCTGTCGTGTGACTATCATGCGTATGGAGCTCCAGTCGCATGACTTTAGGCGTATGAGGACTATTTAGGCGCATGACCTCCAATCGCATTCTTCCATTCGTATGGACCTCAATCGCATGACCTTCATGCGAATGGCCCTCAGTCGCACACCTGTCCTACGTATAGGACACCAGTCGCATGACTCCTATACGTATGGATGCCCCAGTCGCACGACACTCCTAACCGAAATTTTCGGGTGTTACACCTTCCTGTAAAAAGGGTAAGCGCCAGAGACTAGTATTGATGAGCTCTTCCTTGCCCTCACACACCTCTCCAGCTACATCCAGTGCTACTACCACAGTACCACCCATTACCACCATCCCACTCACCACTACACAAACCGTACCCATTCCCACACCTGTTTACACAACCTCTACAACCAACCTATCAACCTCACAAGCCAGCACCTCAACCCATCAAGTACCCCCACTTCACAGTTCCCTATTACCCACAGTCGGTCTGGAGGAACAGCTGGCCATCCTTAACAGGTTGGTACTTAAGCTATTAGCTACAGATGATCTCAAGTCCACCCAGATCAGTCAACTGATGGTAGTTAATGCAGCACAAGGACAGCAGATCGCCAAGCTGACTGTGAGAAACGATGCTCATGAGCGTGCCTTGGTTCGAGCACATAAGGCTCTTCAGACTCAGGATTAGCTGGTACTAGCACCCACCAAGAAGATTGAGGATTTAGAGAAGAAGAACAAGAAGATTATGCTAAGACTGAAAGGAAGGAAGGATGATCCTTTGAATATCAAAGGTGATGGAGATGATGATGATGACGACTCTAGTGACGATGAGTCTGATGATGATGATGATGAGGTTGATGTAAATGAGACGGATGAGGAAAAGGACAAGGATGACAATGAAAATGAAGATCAACCTGAGGGTGAAGGCAAAGCTCTAACTTCTCAGCAATCTGATAAGGAAAGAATAACAAAAAGGAACCAAGATCGGGGAGCATCATCCTCAGCTCCTTACGAGAAAGATCATCAAGATAAGGATTCAAGTAATGATTAGCTTGTTTGTGTAATTTGAAATCATATGTATTGAAATGTATTTAAATCAAGGAAAATGAATGTCAAGTTATTTGAATTACAATGATGTCTTTTAAACTTTGTTGTGTTAATAACTTCATCTAGCAGATACATCTCACCAGATCGATCAACAAGATGTCACTCTCCTCCAGCAAATCAAGATGCAGTTTACCATGATTCTTGATTTGCAAGGGATGGTCAGGAGATCGGTGAGTTATGCACTAGAAAAAGGGGAGATCATCAGAAATGTTCAGGCTAAACCCCGATGAGATCATCAAAGATGCACTAGAAGTAGACGTTATCAGCGATGAGGAACTACATGGTGTAGATGAGGTGGAGATTGAAGATGTTTCATCTGACTACTACCCTCAGTATACTAATGAAGATGGAGATGCCTTACCTGATTTAGGTGAGATGTTTGACAGTGAAACCATCGACAAAGTAAATGAGAAGGTCACTCAGAAAGAATTGACAGAGAAAACAGCTGAAGCTAATGATGCCGATGTTGAGCAAAGAAAAGCTGAGTGGGCTGCTTGTCTAGCTGAAATAAGGAACCAGCGTGAGCCACCGAAATAGAATGCTTACACTAAGTTGTATAAAGTCAAAAGGAATCAGAAGGTCTCTGGGAAAATCATCAGCTGGGCTTACTTTAAGGACTTAAATATGTATGGTGTGAAAAGAGAAAAAGGGATAGAGTACTTCAGACATCCTCATGATCTAAAGACTTTACCAGGTTTTGAGCTGAACGGATTAGCAAGTTTAGATCTGCTTTATGCTGACCCAAGAAAGATTTTAGGATGGTTCGAAACGGCTTTAAGGAAGGAATATCATACTAAGTGGGTGAACTTCAAACCCCAACAACCAAGAAGGTTCATGAGCAAACTGCTATTGATCCCATTTCAGGAAGATCGAAAGTTGTTCAGAAGTGGATACCTCCCCAGACTATGACAAGGATTCCATTAAGAAGAATGCCACAAGACTTCACGCCTCACTTCAAATGGTGGTATTATGACTAGAGGACTGGTGAAGCAGCGATTATATTGGATCGGCAAGGAAATATTGATACTATCAGGGTGTTTGACCCCTTGTGGCTTACTAACTTGTCTGAGGATGATGTCTACATATTATACAAGTTGCCACTATTCTATGATACTTTGGACATAGTGCAACCTCTTTAATTCCAGCATGTCATCAGACTGTGCTTTGCATTCAAAATCCATGCTGGGGTCACAAAAGAAGAAAAGCTGAAGAAGTTTGTTGAATATGTGAAGAATGTTAGACAATAGAGTGAACTAGGTCCAAGGGGGAGTTTGTTGATACATGATGTCCCTAGTTCATTGTACTTAAATATTTATGTCTTTCAATCTTACATATGTGTAATACATGGACATTTTGGTAATATGATATGTTTGAATGTATATTTGCTATTGAATGTATTTATTCTTATATCACTTATAATTACACGCTTGGATGAATATTATATATGGATTTGTAGTAGTCAGTCACACTTCTGAGTTAATTATGATTCAGGAATGTGTTTGACTTAGTCTAATGGTTATTCATGCTAGTGGACCATGCTTATGGACCAGTCTCACGACTGAACCACATGATTTGGTTAGTCTCACGATTGATTCATGAGACTGTCAGTCGCACGATTGGACCAAGTGTATGTTTCAATCGTGCGCATGAACAAATCATATGGCTCAGTCGCACGACTGAACCATGCTAATGGCTCAGTCGTATGACTGTATACTGAAACCTATAAATACAACACAATTCATGAAAAAAACATTTTGAATTCTATCATACCCTAGCCGTCCAAAGAGTTCTATTTCATCCATCCAAGTTCATAGTTCGTTCCAGATCGTTTTATAATCATTCTTGATGTTTGTTCTATCGTTAGATTGATCCGGGGTTTTGTTCTCACTGATTGAATCGCCAATCAAATAGGATTCTGCATTATTTGATTAGGTTACACGTTGAATCAGTTAGTACTTGGTACGTACACGGTCCTAACATAAGGTTTATCCAGATGCTGATTGATGATTTTATTCCAAATGTGCCAAGACATGGTGAAATCAAAAGGCTGGAAGAAATAAACACGAGGATATTTGCTGATTGTTCGGTAATTAGACCCGACTTCATTGGTAAGATCACTAATCTGTTGGAGAATATGTATCCAGCCGAGAGGTGGAACTATATTCAAAGGCTGGTTGAAACTAAGAACAAGAACGCTGAGGAAAACAGAGAATAGAGAGAAGAAGCAATAAAGAAGAGGAAGAGATATGCAAAGGAAAAGGAATATGTTTTTGAAGAAGAAGTTGAAGAGGTGGCTGAGGAGGTGAGAATACGCAAAGAGAAGAGGAGTAAGAAAAGGGTTGAGGAAAGTGAACCAGCAAATGTGTCTAAGAGGAGAACAAAGCACAGACAGCAGGCATTTACAGAACAAGCTGGTAGGAAAGATGTCAGGTCTGAGCTGGATCAAGATGTGATTAGGAACGTGAGTGCTTCAGTTTCAAATGAACTCAGCATGATAAAGACTAAGTTGGTGAATCAAGAGATAAGGGAGAAGGAAAGGGATGTCATGATTGAAGGCTTAAAGAAGAAAGCGTTGGATCAACGAGAATTGTTAAAGACTGTGTTTAAAGAGGTAAACGAGCTGAAAGCAGCGGCAGGCCAACCACATCAAAGATCTGAAGCTGAATTGAAAGATCTTACTGATACCTCCAAGTATGAGTTCCTGAATGTTAGAGGATCATTAAGGGCAGGAGAGGGCCCGAGTAAGCTACAGATCAAGTGTTTGATGTTGACTCCAGTGAAGCTGGAGCTGATGATATGGGTGAAAGGGGTGGTGATGTTGATATAGGTACTGGAGGAAGTAGTGTTGAGAAAGAGGTGGATGTTGGTGGAGTAAAAGTATCTGAGGCTGAATTTAACTTGAGTTTGATATTGATAAAGATCTGACTAGAGAGGAAGTGCACGTGAACTTGGGTGAAAAAGATAAAGGGAAAGAGCCTGAAATAAGGCTAGTTGATGAAGAAGAAGAAGAAGATGAGCAGCTTGTTGATTATAGCTCTGAGCCTGAGTATTATGAGGTGTACGAAAGGCCAGTGACATATGTAGCCCAAACAGTGTCGACAAAAGGAAAGGTGATTGGCCTGGCTCAGGAAGCTTGGTTTGAAAAGGAGAAGGAACAAGAAGAGATATTTCCCTTGTTCTAAAACATTCAGGAGGCTAGCAAGAAGGATGCTGATAAGAAAATCATAAGATAGAAATACAATGCTTAGCTTAAACAGTTCATGATTAAGAGAAGAGGTGGCATGATTTATTATCTGATAAGAGGAAGGCATTTAAGACCTTGCCCAGGTAGGATTTGAGTAGGTTGGCTGAGTTCCTATTGATAAATGTTGATGCTAGTGAGAGGGCTATGATGTTGGAGAAAGAGATTAAGAAGGGTCTAAAATTTTGAAGCCTTTGGTTACATGAATCCCGAGAGAAGGAGGTCCAAGAAGGACTTGGATTGGGCCACACGCAAAGGCAAGATCATGTTGAAATTAAAGGCTGCAAATACTGTTAACAGAGTACGTGTGCCTAATCCACTTCCCCCAATGCTAAAAGATTTTGTCAAACGGTTTATGACAATAATACTGGAGAATCAGTGATAAGGATTAAGGGTGATCGGGAGATTAGATTGTTTGATCCTATTGAGGTGTTTTTGTTTGGAGATGAAGACCTTAAGATTCTATGTCAAAATCATATTAAAGCAAGAGCTGGAGCTAAAACAAGGACTGAAGCCAATCTATTTAGTTTTGTAATAGTTTCAACTGACCCAGCGAAACTACTAGCAAAACTATAGTTTCACTAGAAGTCAGCTGACTTAGATCACCCGACAAAACTATGTTTCGCAGCCGGGTGAATCTAAGGTATTGATCAGGACAGTTTCGCTACCCAGCGAAACTATCAGCAAAAATATGTTAACTATACATATGAAACTTTGTAATCTATTGTCGCAAGTTTTGCACAACCCTAATTTGAGAATATACTTCTGCATTACTGTTCTTATTGTGTATTTAGGCTGGAATCATCATTTCTTATTATTGAGCCTTGTTTGTTTGATTCTTGTTTGGGTAATATGCTTCTAATTTGAAACTCATTGATAGATTGTTCTTTAGATTGTTGTTTCAGTGGTATTTGGTTGTCATTTATCATCATTAGCAATGTTTTTTATCATCAATGGACAGATTAACCAAAGCGCCTATACTAACCTTATCGGAAGGAGATGAAGACCTAACGGTATACTTCGATGCCTCTTACTGTGGGTTAGGCTGTGTGTTGATGCAAAGAGGAAAGGTTATAGCTTACGTATCCAGATAGTTAAAGGAAACGGAGGTCAATTACCCTATTCACAATTTGGAACTTGTAGCAGTGGTGTTCGCATTAAAGATATGAAGACATTATTTTATATGGAACTAAGTGCACTATATTCAACGATCACAAAAGTTTGAAATACTTCTTTGAGCAGAAAGATCTGAATATGAGACAGAGAAGGTGGTTGGAGCTGATAAAGGATTATGATTTTGAAATCTATTACCACCCAAGTAAGGCAAATATGGTAGTCGATACCCTGAGCCGAAAGGAAGGATATGAACCAATTCGAGTGAAGGCGTGCCAATTTGTAGTGCCCAGATGTTATGAGGTTGATAAGCGAAGCTCAGGTGGAAGCCTTGAAAAAACCCCAAATTAAGAAAGAACGGATGGTGGGAAGGGTCGATGATCTAGTTGATAACACATTGGCCGTGAAGGCCATTTATGGTAGGATATGGATTCCGAGGTATGGAGATTTACGAGAGAAAATTTTTGATGAAGCACACACGACTCATTACTCAATACACCCAGGAGCAAATAAGATGTACCTTGATTTGAATAAAGATTATTGGTGGCCTAGGATGAAGAGAGATGTGGTTACATATGTAAATAAATGCCTAACATGCCTACAAGGGAAGGCTGAGCACCAAAGACCTTATTGTAAGGCCCCGTTTCCGGGCACCTCACAGTTGGTCATTCATAACACTAGACATACATATTATTATACATTTCTTAAAATATCATAGATGAAGTCATTAACAAAAACCATCCATTTTATTAATAATTACTATTGTTATGCAATACAACATTGTTCAACTACAAAAGAAACTTTCGCTGATTGCATTACAAAACAACAATAATAACATGCGTGAACGGATGTCAGTCTTGCCCTGCCAAGTAGCCTTTCTGCGTGCCATCCTCAGAAACCTTTACCTGTCAACTAAAAATGCATAAAAGTCAGCATTGCTTAGTGAGTTCTAGTTTTACTAGTATCAAAATACTTTATACGTTTCATACGTAAAAATACTCTTTTCCATAACACTTTATTTACTATCACACATGTTCATTTGTTATCGTACGTGTTCGTTCATTCTGTACTTTATTATTTCATTCATTATTACTGATTTCGTACTTCATCCTTATCTTTCGTTAACGTTCGTCTTGTACTTTATCACTATCTTTCCTTAACGTTCATTTCGTACTTCATTACTTCGTTCGTTTCATACTTTATCATATCGCTCGTCTCGTACTAATTCTAGATCCTGTCAGGCTTTTCCCCCATCGCGGTCCAAAACCGCCATTCCGAGCATGGAGCTCCTTCACTAATTGGCACGAAGCCCATGGCCTGAAGCCACCATTCTAGGCACAAAGCCCCTTTTCTAGCTAGCACAAAGCTGTATCATATATTGGCACAAAGCATGGGGTCGAATGACAAGGATCCCGTTTCATACTACGGGTTCAGTCACCTAGACTGATCCCCTTGTGTGTGAACCCTCAAGGGTTAAAATCACAAGTTATAATACACACAGTTGAGCTACCAACTCTCAAGGAGTTGTAATCCTTCTTTCTTTCTGCTTTCAAGCCTTTTCTTTCTTTCATTACGTTTTACTTTTCATCTTTGTTATCTTTCTCTTCATTACGTTATACTTTACGTTCATTCACACATTCATCACATTACGTAAAGTAATAAAATAATACTTAACGTATATTATATTACAATATAAATACGTTTTGAAAACTAATAAAAGATAACAACTCATATACATATGCATATAATACATTCATCATCACATCATGCATATTCTACTCATAAACCCTCGCTAATTCATGCTTCGAATAGTCCAAAACAGCCCACAAGTCAAGCTAGGGTCAAACCCTAAAATTCTGTTTTTTTCTCAAAATTCAGAAAATTTTCTAAGTGTTGGGTGCCTAGGAATTATTTGGGCGCAACAGCCCTGTTTAGGTGTTTCTCAACTATGTAGGCGTATCAGCCTACACTTAGCCACTTTAACACTTAGGCACATGAGCCTTTTGGGCGCATGGGCACTATTTGGGGGCTTCATCCTACACTTGATCATTTCAGCCCAAAACTCAGGTGCATGAACTACTGTTGAGGCGCATGAACCTACACTTAGAAACTCTAAGGCATTATTCGAGCGCATGGGGTACTGTTTGGGCGTATGAGCCTATACTAAATATTTCTAACGCAATTTACCAGGCGCATGGGCCCTATTTGGGCGCATGAACACCCTTTTCATATGTTTCTAACATATTTTCAGTCTCAAACAACATCTTAACATGTTCTATTTACCCTTCTAAGCATCATCATAACATATACAACCATAAAATGCTGACATACATAAGTTTATGCTTACGGGTAACATACATACAATTTATAAAATAATTTTACATGTATTTTTAGCCCCAAAGAAGTTTAAAAACATGTAAAACCGGGGTCTAGAAACTCACCTTTTGCAGCTTCCAAGCACAACACTCTCAAAATAATGAAATCTTGATGTTTCTAGCACCTAAGAACCAAGAACACATAGCCGAAAGCATATAGATACATAAGAATATGTATATTTCGGTTACATGGTCAAAATCCTTAAAACCAAACTTAATTATACTAAATCTTGCTTACCTTTGAAAAATTCAGCCTCTTCTTCTTGAACAACCGAGAGAAACTTCAGTTTCTGCTTTTTCTCTTCTTCTTTTGTCGAAAAAGCAGATGGGATGGGATGTTATGGGCGGCCATCCCCTTTTAAAACATAAAATAATAATGTTTTGTCCTTTTTACACTTACACCCCTCCACTTTAGCTGCTTTTTATTTCTTTCAAAATACTTTTCTTTCCTTGTTATTTGATTAGAAATCTTCGGGTGTTACACTTATGGATATGTTCAACCGTTGGAGGTGTCGGAATGGAAGTGGGAACATATTACCATGGATTGTATTACTAAGTTACCGCGTACAACCAAGGGTAATGATGCAATTTGGGTAATAGTAGACAGGTAGACTAAGAGTGCTCATTTCTTACCCATCAAGGAAGCAATCAGTTCAGAGAAGCTCGCGGAGTTGTTCATTAGAGAGATAGTTGCACTACATGATATGCTTGTATCGATTATGTCAGATAGAGACACGCAGTTTACCTCTAAATTCTGGAGGAGGTTTAACGAAGAGATGGGGACAAGGTTGCATGGCAGTAGCGCTTACCACCTGTAGACCAATGGTCAGTCTGAAAGAACAATACAGACACTGGAAGACATGCTATGACATGTGTTATGGACTTTGGTGGTAATTAGGATATCCATCTACCATTAGAAGAATTTTCGTACAACGATAGCTATCATGCTAGTATCAAAATGCCTCCATATGAAATGTTGTACGGGAGACAAAACAGAACTCCAGTCTGTTGGGGTGACGTCAGACAAAAGGATTTGGGAAGTTTAGATGTTGTAGAAGCCACTATGGAAAAGCTAGAGAAAATCAAGGCTTTCATGAGATCTGTGAAGGATACACAGAAACCATATGTCGATAAAAGGAGGAGACCAATAGAATTCACAGTGGGTGATAGGGTAATGTTAAAGGTGTCGTCATGGAAGGGAATTATCCTATTCAAGAAGAGGGGGAAATTGAGTCCTAGGTTTATTGGACCATTTAAGATACTAGCACGAGATGGGGAAGGAGCTAACAGGCTGGACCTTCCAGAAGGGTTAAGTGGGATTCACCCTACCTTTCATGTGTCGCACCTACGGAAGTGTTTGGTTGATGATGTGATGGTTGTGCCTCTCCATGATATTAAAGTGGATGGAAAGCTAAACTATGTGGAGCAGCCGGTCACTATTTTGGATAGAAAGGTGAAGCAGTTAAGAAATAAAGTGATTAGACAAGTCAAGGTACAATGGAAACACCAAAAAGGGTCAAATGCCACATGGGAATCCGAGGAGGAAATGAGACATTAATACCCCGATCTATTTAACGACTAGACAGGTTTCATGGACGAAACATAAATAAGGGGGGAGACTTGTAACGCCCCAAAATATCGAAGCAATCAACTTAGTAATAACGGGGACAAGTCGGGAGATGAAAATATATATATTTATATTTATATATATATGGATTATGGATCCGTAGATTAATTGATAGATGGGCTTAAGAGCCCATTACCACCCTTAAGCAACCCTAATCAGGCACCATAACACACACACTTGCAACCAAAGCAACAAGGATTTTAGAGAGAGTAAAGAGAGAAAGTGAGGAAAGATCAAGGTTGGAAGCTTGGTGGATTGAGAGTTGAATACCTAAGTATTGGGGCATCAAACAACGAAGAAGTAGCAAGGATCTCATGTAAAAATCATCCCCCAAAATCCTTTTTAGAACAGATCTGGAAACTAGGGTTTTGGGTTGGAAAAGTTACAAGAATCACGTAACCAAGATTTTGGACGTAAAAAGTTAAGATTTTGGTTTAAAAACGGGCTGGTTCATCATTTTTATACATCCAGCGAAACTGTGAGCCTGATCAGGGAAACTAGTAGTTCTCCCGATGAAACTAAGAGAAGTTCCAGCGAAACTATAGTTTGCTAGAAAATATAGTTTCGCTGGTAACTTTGCTAGTGCTTAGGTTGACCGGTAGATCTTGCAAACCTAGGAAATTCCAAAGAAAGTTGAGCGCAACTGCCAGCGAAACTGCAATGGGAAACTGGCAGTGAAACTGTCATGCAAAACTGGCAACGAAACTAATAGTGAATCTAACAGCGAAACTACCAGCGAAATTGCTGGCGAAACTATGTAGAGAATGACCTATTTGTGTGTTAACTATTATGCAGACCGTGTGACCTGATCATAGGCTAGGTAACTTAGACGCAAGGTTACTTATTGACCAGGTGAGTTCTAGATCCCCTTATTTACAAGTTTTTTCATGTTTTGGGGCTATTATGCATAGTAAACCTAAGATTTTCAACGCAAAGTTTTCAAAAGGTTTTAACAAGAAAATAATTTTTTCTTATAACAAAATATGCTATATAAAGTTCTTTAAATAAAAAATTTTCACGATGACCGGGCAGCACAGCCCTAGCCAGGGGCGTTGCTCCTTTGACCACACTAGGGGCTGCTACCCCTAGAACCCCGCTATCAGGGACTGCCACCCCCGAACCCCCGATGTCCCGCAGAGGGTCGGTTATATTGTATACTTCCTATTGTTGATGAAATGTCAATGTATAGACTAAGAGTTATTTCCTATCACGTATAAGTATATGTATGACTAAAGATGTAAGTGAAACTTAAAGAAATGTTATTGAGCTCATAATGTGTACCTTTATAAAGTAAAGCCTTTCAAGCAAATGACAGAGGAGGGTTACATTTTTTTTATGTACTTAAGACAATGTTAACTTTTTTTCTTTTAATTATGTCATGATGAATTCGATTTAAAGAAATTTCCGCTGCAATGTTTACTTGTGTGGATGTTTTATGCTGTGAATGACTAACTGTGGGGGTTCCTGGGATCAAGGGCCTTACAAGAGGCCCAACCATGCTCCACAATTGACCTCACTATCAGCGTTAAGTCTCCTCAGTCTAAACCTGATAAGCCCATGCCCAAGATTTAAGCCCTCAGGGTGAGTCCCAACACTCCCCTGGGCAGCCAATAAGGGACAGCCACATCACTGGCTTAATGCCACTAGATGTTGACCAAGGTCCCAGGTCATTAGGCATAACTTCTATATCCTTTACTGACCTATTAATCCAATCGATGAAGATCTCATGTTTTATCAGGGCCATGATGTTGATGTACCACACCACTCTCTAGATCAACTGAGCCCCAGGGAGCCTTTGATTTCTAGCCCACATCAGTTAAACCAAACTGAGGTGAGTCCCACATGTGTTAAGGGGACTCAGGTAGACTCAGCTGCCACTACTGAGAGTGTCTCATTGACGTCTAAGGACAGTGGTAACATAACTGAGACTGAGTCTATCGAAACCTTGCCAATTGATATCTCTGAAAGGGACATCAGCATGCAAGGGAAACCAGGGTGCAAAGAAACCACATCTGGTGATGATTATGAACATACTAGGTATGTTATCTCATCTCCCCATGATTCATCAAAAGAAGATGAAGGAAGTTTGTAACTCACCATTTAGTACTTTCTTTCTAAAGTCTCAAACCTTAAATTCAAGGTTAGGACTTTAGAAGATATGACTTCCACTCAGCAACTTCAGATTCAAAATCACAAGGCGAAACTAGCTGAGACACAGATTAAGAAGTCTGTTAGGCATGTACCTGTTCAAGTCTCTTTAAGCTCTTCCTATAGCTTATCCACTTCTCAAGATGATACTATCAAAAAGGGGGAGAATGTATAGAGTCAAAGTCATGAGGCACCTACCTTAGCCATCTCAACCCTATCTTCACTCTACCCTACACAATAATACTCTACAACTATCTTCCCTCAGCCACCTCCTATAACAATTCAAGTGGACCCTAGGATGCTTATTGATCTCCACAGATTCTTAACCATCTCATAAGCTCCTCACTTGAACAACCCACACCTGAGTTGTTATAACCTAAGGTCCTTATTGTACTTGAGATTGACTTTGAATGGAAAATAAGGACTGATGGCCCAGCAACCGACTTAGTTGGGACAAGTAGTTCTATTCCAATCTCTTCCGAAGCAGAAATTCAAACTGCGGAAGGGATTATTGAATTGTCAACTTTGATTGTCTGCTTATCATAGAGGCTATCCTTGATCGAGCCTATGAGGTAAACAGTGAGCACTTTATCAAAACCCCTCTCTCTCAAGCATAACAAGATCAACCCCACTCTCCCCAACTTGAGTCATCCAAGCCAGAATCTCAAAAATCTGAATCTTCCTAAAATCCTAAAGGAAAAAGGAAGATGACTACTAAAAAGCCTCTAGAAGAAGAAAGGTTGGAGAAGCTGAAAAGGAAAGGTAGACTTGATAGTGGGAAACTTTTAGCTTCAAGCACCAAGGCAGCAGGAACTTAAGAGACTATCAATAATAGAAGAAGAGTGTAGGTGATAGACAGGCTCATCAGCCTGGGAGTGGATAATGAAGAAATACTTCTACTCCCACTTGATGAGCTTGTAAAGATGAAAAAGGCAGCCCTGCTGCAAAAGGAGAAAGAGGAAGCAGCAAGGTTGGCCGAAGAGGAAGCAGCAAGGTTGGCCGAAGAGGAAGAGAAGAGGAGAATGAAAGATGAACCAGAGCAAAGGGAAGAGGTTGGAGAGGTTAGCCTTAGGGGCTATTCTCAGAAGAAGCTGACTCCTCATGAAAATGAGACGATCTTGTTTCTTTCAACAAGAACAAGATCAAATCAAAGATCAAATCAATAAGGAGAGAAAGAAAGCTATCAAAGAAAGGTTGGAGGAAAGGAAGAAGAAGGAGGAGGATGCCTAACTTACGACTGCCAAGAAGGTGGGAGACAAAGCCTGGATGAAGGATTATCTTAGCTCCCATGGCTTCACAAGCAGGCAAGTAGGTCCCATGACAGAAAAGACCCTACAGTGACATATCAATGACATCAAGGCTAGCATTCACTTAGGAAGAAGGAAGGAGGTATATCAAGCTCAAGGTGTATAGAGGATGGTACCCAAACCAACATCCAAACCACAACCAACAAAATCTAAGCTTACACCTCTTCCCTTCCCCATCAAAACTGAATCCACTACTGAACCTTACACTCCTAAACCTATAACATTAGCCTTAACTCCACCCTCATCCATTGCCTCTTAACAACCACCACCTCTACTCATCCTAAAACCCAAAACACAACCCAAAACCCAACCATTACCCCAGCCATCCTCTGAGCAATCTAAGCATTGACCTTAGAGGAATTCAAGGAGATCAAAAGGAAGCTCACTAACAGTACAACCCTGAGCGACATCTCATGTGAAGAAGAGTCCATAAGACTGAGATACATTGATGGCTCTTCCTGTTCCCTCATAAGAGATGCATTCCTAGATCGGCTCCGGGGAACGCTGGACCAAGCTCTTTAGCTCCTAGTAACAAACTCAGACTCCCTAAAGGAAGAAAAGAAGAAGATAATAAGAAGATTAATGACTTCACTGGACACAAGGAAAGCGGACAAACTGGCAAACATGCCCCTCACTCCTAGGAAGAAAATTGTCCAGTGGAGGTTTGATGAACCTTCTCACAACTTTGTTATGGAAAGGGAGAATGGTGAAGTCAACAGACTTGACACACCATCTTTGCTACACTCAAGAAGATTTGACATTGCTGAGTTAGCAGAGAAACCATTTTCTAATCCCTCAAACTCCCAAGTAGCTGCTCACATCAGAAATCACCTAAGCAGCCTTCATCTTGCTATGCTAACCAAAAAAGCAAGAACTGAAGAGGAGTTGAAGTTGAGAAAGAAAGAAGAAGAGGATGCCACTACTAAAGGAAGTTCATTCCTTCAAATGGTTGAAGGCCCTACTTCAGATTCCATAGTTAGATAGGAATATGACTACAATTCCCATCAACTAACTCTCTTCTAAGGACCAAAGCAAAGGTTACATGTCATCCAGAGCAATAGATTGGATCTCCTATCTACAAATGACTTGTACAAACTTCTCAGCACCACTTCAGGAAAGAACAAGGAGACTGACAAATACCTCCTTTCCTTGGTGTTGAAAGTTCTAAGAAGAAGAAGGGAATGAAGTTTTGCTAGCATCAGCCTAGGGTGAATTTGTTGGATCAGATAAGGCTGGTGCAACCAAAACTACACTTAGAAGATTTTAAGTTCAACTAAATAAAGACTTCCAAAGACAAAGATGCACTTCCGAAGCTATGTTGAATATCTTCCAAAGCTTAAGGATGAATGTAACACCCGGAAATTTTAGTCAATTAAAATAAAAGAAAAGAAATGAGAAAAAGAGAAAAGAAAGATATTTTGCAAGAAGAAGAAAAGAAGCACAAGTAGAGAGGTTAAAATGTAAATAGGACAAAATAATATTATTACTTTGTCTAAAAGGTGGCATGGCCGCCCACACTTTCTGCACACCAACTGCTTCGAACATTTAGAGAGAGAAAGCAGATTTCTCTTTGGTTATAGAGAGAGAAAGATGCTGTTCTTCAACAAGGTAAGCATTTGTTGCAAAATTAGCTTGGTTTTGTTTGTGTTTTGACTAAGGAACCGAGAATATATGTTCTTATGTGTATGTGTGTTCGGGTTTGTGTGTTTTAGACACATCTAGGTGTTAGAATTCTTTGGAAAAGTTCAAGTCAAAGAGTTCGAGCTTGAAAGCAGCTAAGGTGTGTTTCTAGATCCCATGTTTTACATGTTTTAAATGTTTTTCGAGGCTACAAATGCATGTAAATAGTTTTTATAAAAGTTGTATGTATAACTGTATGTTTTAATGAATGTATGTTAATGTGTTATGATTGTATACACTAAATTAAGGCTTAAAATGAAAGTGTAAGGCTTTAAACATGCTAAGATTATGTTTGGGACTGAAAAATATGTTAGAAACATATATGTTGGTGTTCATGCACCCAAACAGAGCCCATACGCCTAAGTTTTTGCCTTAGAAAGATTTTAAGTATGATCATGCGCCCAAATAGGGCTCATACGCCTAAAAAATAGGCTTAAAAGAGTAAGTGAATGTTCATGCGCCCACACAGTAGTCCATGCACCTAGAAAATGCCTTAGAACTTCTAAGTGTTAGCTGATGCGCCTGAACAGTAGTTCATGCGCCTAAGTTTTTAAAGAAACGCCTAAGTGTAGGGTGATGCACCTAAATAGTGCTGATGCGCCCAAGGGGCTCATGCGCCTAGTGTTGAAACAATTAAGTATAGGCTCATGCGCCTGCATAGTGGAGAAATGTCCAAACAGTCCTCATGCACCCAAATAGTGCCCATGCGCCCAAACACTTAGAAAATTTTCTGGAATTTTGGGAAAAACAGAATCTTAGGGTTTGACCCTAGTTTGACCTATGGACTGTTTTGGCTAATATTAAGTATGAGTATGTGATGGTCTATGCATACAAGTATGATGATATGATGAATATATGATATGCATATGTGTATGAGGTGTTACCTTTTATTGGTTTTCGAAATGTATTTATATTACAATATAATATATGTTAAGTATTATGTTATTACTTTACGTAGTATGACGAATGTATGAATGAATGTAAAGTATAACATAACAAAGTGAAAGATAACAAAGATGAAAAGTAAAACGTAATGAAAGAAGGAATGGCTTGCAAGCAAATAGAAAGGAGGTGCACGACCATGTTGTCGTTAGCTCAACTGTGTCCGGTTTTAATGACCCGAAGGATGCATACAAGGTCAATCATTGAGATTGGTGGGACACTTGTGGCATGCCCTAAGTGACTTGGTCAACTTCGTGTACAACGTCTGTGGTGTAATTGTAGACCACAGGCCTAGCATCATCTTCGTGCATAATGTTTGGGGTATTGCATATTGGTCCGGATAAAAGGGAGAGATGACATGCCCTAGGTGACTGGGTTAGCTTCGTGCATAATGTTCATGGTCTAATTGTAGACCACAGGCCCAGCATCAGCTTCATGCACAATGTTCAGGGAATTGTACATCGATCCGTATGAAAGTAAAGAACGATGAAAAGTATGAATAGAAAGTAAAGAATGGTGAAAAGTATGAATAGAAAGTAAAGAATGATGAAAGAATGAAAAGAAAGAAAGAGAATGAAAGTAAAGATAGTGAAATGCATGAAATGAAAGTATGTATACGAAAGTAATTGTTAATAGAAAGAATGGAAAGGAAATATATATATATACACACATACGATGATAAAAGGTAGTAAATAAAGTATGAAAGAAAGGAATAAACAATGAATATTGTTTGAATGTATGTACGATGTGTGTTGTATATGAAGGTAAAGTATTTTATAGAAAGGTATATTCTGTATGTAAAACACACAAGGTATTTAAATAATTATAAAACTAAAACTCACTCAGCAACGCTGACTTTTATGCATTTTCAGTTGGTAGGTAATTAGCTGAGGATGGCACACGGGGAGGCTACTTGGTAGGGCAAGACTGTGTAACACCCAAAAAATTTGGTCAAAATAAAGAAAGAAAAGAAATGAGAAATAAAAGAAGTATATTTGTAGGAAAGAAAGAGAAGCCAAAGTGGAGGGGTGCAAAGTGTAAAAGGGTAAAATCTTTTTATTATTTTGTTTAAAAAGGTGGTATGACCGCCCACACCACCTACTACACCCCACTACTCGATGTTTTAGAGAGAGAAAGCAGCAAAGCTTCAGTTTTAGAGAGAGAAAGAAGCTAAACTCACAAATTAGTAAGTGTTCCTTGTGTTTTTAGTGTGGTTTTATGGGTTTTTAACTGTAAGACTGATTTCTACAAGTTCCTATGTGTGTGCATGTGTTCGGGTATGTGTTCTTGACATGTTTTAGGTGTTAGAGTTCTTTAGAAAGTTCAAATCTGAGAGTTTAAGGTTGAAGCAGCTAAGGTGTGTTCTAAACCCCGACTTTTTACATGTTTTAACTCTTTTTGGGGCTGAAAATGCATTAAAAATGGTTTTATAGTTATTATGTATGCACACCCGTATGTTTTATGCTTATGTGCTGATGTGTTATGGTTGTAAGTTCTTGTTTGAGGTTTATAATGGGTGTAACAAGTTTAGAATTGTTGGATCTTATATGCCCAAGACACATATAAGATTGATATAGTTAGTACGTTATCATCCAAGTCCGGTCATACCCAATAACAAGCCAAACAAACACCAATAAATATTTGTTCGTTGATGAGATCATACAAATAAATATTAACACCAATTTAGAAAACGGGTTTTCTAAAACATTGCTTTTGTAAATGAACAACATTACGTGGATGATTTGTTCATGACAAATCATTTGTTTCATTATTTAAGTTAGTTAAACAATAACAAATAAAAGTGTGCTAGTATTATAAAATTAAAAGGGGTTTTAATTTTATAAAACAAAGGGTAAGAGTGTAACATTTTATAAAAGAAAATTGGGAGGGAAACCCTCTTTGTGGGTCTAGTTTCGGCACCCCATGGCCTTGGACTCTTCACCATTTTGTCTTGGCAAGTGCAAGACTTGAATCACTCTTGCACTCTTCCATCTAACACTCTCTCTCTCCTACATGCAAAAGTTCAATTTTCTCTCTAGCCTCTCTCTAAAATTTCGAATTTTGGGGCTGATTCTTAGAGCAAGACTTGGCTCAAAATCAGATTTGTAAGCTGAAAATTCAGCCTTGCTTGGGTAGATTCGGATCTACAAGAAGAGAAGGAAGTTAGTGTTTTACTACCTAGCAAGTAGGTGTCTTGGACGGGCTTGTGGGTATCATCTCTTGAGGTCTTCTACATTGAAGTCTTAGCTTTCAATCATCATCTTTCCCCCCTTATCTACGAGTTATAAGAGATAGTATATGATGTTTTGAATGGTTGTTTGATAGCATGTTCTTTCATATAAAGATCCTTTGTTCATGGGTTTTGTTTTAACATTTGTATTTGATGCATAAACTAACTAATATCAAAATGGTTTTTGATTATAACTCCGCTGCGTTTTGACATATTAATGGTTAATATGACTTTGATAAACATCTACAAAACCCAACAATGGCATCAAGAGCCGATTATATGGATACATGCTTCAAAAATGAAATTTTCGGGTCCTTTTTGTGTAAAAAGTGGGCTGGAAATTTCGCCCATGGCAAACCCTTTGTTTTTCAAGATAATACTTTTATATGCATAGTAATGATCTTGAAAAATTAATGCCATAAGATGGCTTGTTTGTTTGGACAAAAACCCCTTATGTTTGGTTAATGTTGGCTAAAATTTTGGGGTTTAAAAAGGGTGTCATTCTCGTTTTTTTAGTATACATATTTGGATGTATTTTGGTGTATATAACCTAGCCATGACCTTGTGTTTGGATGTTTGTAGTTGTGATTTCATTTGTTGTTATAAAGGCATGTAATTTATTTGTTTCATTTGGTATGTAATAAATAGATT